>OZ014472.1:35230096-35535235 GCA_963965965.1 Trididemnum nubilum | reverse complement strand
GAAAGCGAAAATTTACCTAAAATTTTTTTGGAATATGGGGATAATTTTGTAAATTATCTTCAACATTTATTTAGCTTGAATTAAAATTCTTGTTTGAAAACCTTATTTTTTATAATTATTCTGGAAAATCGTCCAAAATTAAACCTCTTTTCGTGATCTCGGTTATAAATTTACTTGAAACGTAGTTTTTTGTACTTTGAATCAAAAATTTCCTAATTAAAATATTTTAGCGATTTTCTTGTTTGCACAGAGTTAATTTTGTTTCAAGATATCTCAAAGTCATACAATTTCTTTGTATTGAATAAAATCTTACTAGTTTTTTTGATTAGTCTTGTTTAGGGTTAGTTTAGCTAAAAAAATAATTGAAGTGTTACGCTTTCTTTGTTTAAAACAATAATTCCACCCTAATAATGAATATCATTCGATAACTTTTAATTAATATTTCTCTAAAATTTTGGCTTTGTAGTCGCGTTATATTGATTTATAGGGATCAATTCAATAAACTATATTAAAACCTAACAATTTCTCTGTCTTGAGCGAAAACGGTAGCGTAAAAAACAAAAGCGTTTGTCTAAAATCTCAAATTTTTTAAGTTCCTGGTTTACATAGGAATAGTTTGATCAAAAAACATACAATTTCTTGGACTTGGAAAGTAATTTTATCTCAAACATCGGCTACTTACTTAAAATTTTAACTTTTTTTGGAGTATTTTTTGTTTACCTAAAGGAATTTAAAAACAGTCTTACGTTTCTTCACCTTGAAAATTGCTTTGCCTTAAAAAACTTACCCAATATTGTAAAATTTTCAACCATTGGCTTGATTTCGCAGAAAAAGTAGGTCAAAAGTACAAAATCCTCACAAATTTTTTGCCTTGAATAAAAATTCTATCTAAACATCGAAAACTTACTTAAAACCTTACAAGTTTCAAATAATCTTGTTTATACACAGATACTTTTTTGTGAAAAATAGTTGAGGTCTTACGATTTCTTTGTTTAAAACAATAATTTTACCTTGAAATGAATATCGCTCGATATCTAAAATCTTGTTGTTTTTTTGTTGTTGTTTTTTATAACGTAATATTGTTTTCAAAGGAATAAGTTTACGAAAATCTCTTCCTTCCTGGTAATTTCTTTGCCTTGAGTGAAAATTGTAACGTAAGTAATCGAAACTCTTGCCTGAAAGTTAATTAATTTTAATTTTCTTGTTTGCATCAAGATGATTTGATCAAATATTCAAAATTGTTGTGCTTATTTGTTTTGAATACTGTCTGCACCTTAAAAGTGTACCCAACATTGTAAATTTTTAATGATTTTCTTGTATTCATAGAATAGTTTTATGAAAAATGATTCCAAGTTTTGCAATTTTTTTGTTTGTTTGTTTGAAATAATAGTTTTATTAAAAGCATGAAGTACTTTCTTAAGGTGTTGTTTTTAATAATTACCGAAAAAACCTCTATTTGAAATCCAGACGTGTGAGAAGCAAGTTACCTATAATTATGCAACGCTTGAAAATAGACTTATGTCGCAAATTTGGGATTCGTCGAGTGAATGGAAATAATAAAAAACTCGCCTTTTCGTCTTGTTCAACACAAAAAATATACCAATGTTGATTTATTACAATAAAAACACTGCAAACAAAACACAACTTTGAATAAAAAACGGTTAGATTTTCGGTAGCGTTTTTTTTTTTTCAGCGTTTCATTCGCTTTGCCACGCCAGTCGTTGTTCGTCGGTTTCGCACAGCGGATAAACAGTCACAAAAGTTGCTTGTGACCTTGGGGAGTTAGATGTCAAGTTTCATCATTTTAATAACCAGCGATTTGTAGTTGTTGAGAAGATACAAAAAACAACGTCGAGGTTAGGTTTTCCAGTTTGAAACATAGCTGATAGCTGTCTACTGCCACCTCCTGTTGAATTTCTGCTTTTTTTTCTGAATTTCACAATTAAAACATCATGGTAAACTTAGGACGAATAGGTCATGACAGTTAACGTGTTTGAGTATTGATGGTGTAATTTATGATCGATAGACTCTCACTTTTTTATCGATTTTTACGTCACAGATGTTACATCGAGTGAGAAATTCACTACATCGAAAACAGACATCCAAATGTTTACACGGTTTAAAGACCACATCTCTTTCTTCTTTCTTGCATCTTTTACATTTTCCTTCTTCTTCCACAATTTTTCTTGCTTCTGCCAGAGTCATTTGTTGATCTTCAGGGGCATCCAACAACGCTTGAAGAAAATCTTCAAAGTTATAAAAATTATTGTCGTGTTCTTCATATCTTTGAGTTAAAATGCGTCTGATTTTCGCCTCCCCAAATCCTAGCGTTTTCAGAATTCTCACATTTTCTCCATGATCCATTTCATTGTTTATTGATTGCCACATTTTCAATTTTCTGGAATTAGTAAAAGCCGGAGAAGTCTGAAGTTCTGGTTGAGGTTTCAGATATTTCATCAAATCACCAACGAGTTGAACTGAAGCGGGATTTGTTATAATCGGACGTTTCAAATCACGGTATTTTTTAACTTCGTTTTTGACAAATTCAACCCCTCTCTTTTTTAAAATGTATTCACACAACGGATACCATTTTGCGTGTTCCTGAAAAGGGTCATCAGTCGGTTCCCAATTTTTTAAACCACCGTTGCAGTAAAAACACTTGACTCTATCTCGATCACCGAGGTAATAAAAACCAGCGTCAGCAAATTCACGACAGGTCGCTTTAATTCGTGCACCTGGCCAATTGATCGATTCGGTAAAAGTTTCCAATCGGTCAGCGTACTTTTTCAGATGCCCGTTTCTGGGGAATAAACATTGAAACTTCGGATTTTTGCTTGAGGTAGTAGAACTAACGGGTAGTGCAACGGAGTCACAGCAATCACCCATGATGATAGAATATGAAAAATGTGTGACTGCAGGTGAATTTACATACTAGTTAAGAGCGCGAATAAAAAAACGATTAGTTTGATGCAGGTTTTAAATCTTGGGTAAAAAAAGTTTTACGGTTCGGGGTGAAAATTGAAGGTATCTGCAATGCATTAAACCCTGTAAAACTGAGCACGTCCGCGATTATGGAAGTTTTTATTCTCGATAGATTTTGGGATGAAATGCTGGACGAATGTAATGAGGTGACTTTGGTCAAATACAACTTTACTTCTTTGAGGTGAAATCCAACACTTCAAGGTACAATAACACCGGTAAAATTCAAGTTATTCTGCCGCGATTTAAACTTTCAATCTCGGTCGAGTAGATTTAATTTTACGTTATACAAATGTCAAGGAAACGCGTAACGTCCCTTGTGTTTTATATTTCGCTTGCAAGCTATACCTTCCAGACAGACGCAATATAAACTTTTTGCTGAAAAGAAGTCTTAAATATAATAAAAGCTATGCGGTTTATAAAACTTTAAAATTTCCAAAATAAAGCGACTTCGTTGGTACTCGGGTCAAACCCTAAATTGAAATATCAGTAATCTATAAATTTTTTTTTTCTGAAAACTGAGTTTCAGGTGAACCACGCTCTAATCTCGTTGATAATTTAATATCTGGGTTCGACTCTTGCACAAGACATTCCTTGAATTATTGAACTTTAGATTTTCCTTTGAAAAAACACCTTGCAGTGGTTCAAACCTCAGGTACGTCAAAGATGAAAATGCTTGTGAGTTTTGGTGAGATTTTCAAGAATAACCTATGTTTGTAACATACTTTGAAACTAGCCAAAGATCACTAAGCTCTTTTCAAGCAACTGTGTGAAAAATTTGCGCCTAGGTTTGGGTATCGTCTTTGGGAAAATAACAAAAGACAGTTTTCGTAGATTGCATACCATCAGATAACTTAAAATACCAACTGAGTTGAAGCGGAAAAGTGTGAGGTAGATCTCTTTGAGAATTTCGAATCTTGGAAAAGGCAAAAAAAGACACTTGGGTTTTAAGCAAAAGAGATTTAGCTCTGGGTTTGAATCTTAGGCAAGATGAAATGTTAAGGATATTTGGATTCGAACTTAGAAAAAATGTTAAAATACAAGTAGCTTTGAAGATTATTTGCATTCGACTTTCAGGCGAGTCCTACTATTGCGTTGGTAATTACTATTTGGGTTGGAATTTAAAACACATGTTCTATTGCGCCATGCTCGTTCCATATTCGAAAAAAAGTAACAAACCAACCCTGACATCATCGGGATTAAACAAGTTGTATTGCGCCATGCTCGCTCCATATTCGAAAAAAAGTAACAAACCAACCCTGACATCATCGGGATTAAACAAGTTGTATTGCGCCATGCTCGCTCCATATTCGAAAAAAGTAACAAAAAGGTAGCGATTCACAGCTAAACCTTAGATAGTTTAACAGCTGTCACGATTTCGACACGGCAGCGGAAATTCAACTACAGCTCGATAGGAAACGTTTCAAGTTACACAGAGCTTATTCCTATACGAACAAAATAGACTTCATAGTGTTAACTAGATAATCTTTTTTAGAAACCACCGGGCTATTCACTTTTAACCAGCTACTTTGAACTTAAAGCAAGCCACCTGCGGTGGTTCGGTACTCGAGCAAGACACTAAGAGTCTTTAGACTTGAAACAATTCCCAGGCAAACCACCTGCGGTGGTTTGTTACTCAGTTACTCTTCAGGTCAACGCTAAGTTTCCATTCTTATAATTACACTAAACATAGAGTTAAGACTAGATCTTGGATTATTTACTTTTAACCTGTTACTTTGAACTTGAAGCAAACCACCTGCGGTGGCTTGACAAAACATCTGCGGTGGTTCGGTACTCAGACACTCTTCAAGCTTTAGACTTGAAACCAGGCACCTGCGGTGGATCGGTACTCAGGCAGGACCAAGTTTCAAACAACTAGCTAGGGTTAGAGCACTACAACGCCGCATTTAGACAAAGCTGCGTTTAGATAGCTCTGCATTTAGGGGACGCCGCATTTGGAGAACGCCGCAGTTGGAAGACGCCGCACTTGGGGGGACGCCGCAACGCCGCCACGCCGCACGCCGCAAACGTACATGAAATCAGCCAATATAAACTACTAACGTGCTCCAGTTTTGGCGAAGACCTTTTCCTTGGTCTTCACTTAATTTGCTCAACTGAAAAAAATCGTGGTCGAGGGTAAAATTGCAAATTATCCCCCCCAATGCTCAACAAAGATCGGCACCCCTGATCCCTATAGTTATTTCAACCAACTGGCAGCTTGTACGGCTGTGCGCTGGTAAGGCGGTACTCCGGCGAACCGAATTTCTGTTCAAAACAAACTAAGGATACGCTCGCACTCTCACATTTTTACGCCCAGTGTACGTATCATCATTTATTAGAATTGACAATCGTTGAATTGACCGAATCGTAAGATGCATCTGCAGTATGTACGATTGTACGTACACTACACTTTTTTTACTAGAAACTTTTTACAGGCTTTTACATTGAGGCTTTTACATTTACAAAATTTTACTTTTTACATTGAGGCAGGCTGTTCGTATTTTTTTGCCAAGTTTCAGCATCATTTGTTCCTAATTTTTCTGGGAGAATAAAACGACCCAACTTTACTCTTGCTTGGTTAAAAGCTGTCTTTAGTTGTAGAGCATGATTATTGTTAGACAAATCAACAATAGCAGTACAGAAAAGACTAAGAAAACTATGCAGAAAAGACTAAGAAAACTAAACAAAGTACAGAAAAGACTAAACAGAAATGCATTGTTTTAACCAGCGTTCGTAGCAGGGATGTAAAAGTGCAAGCGGTGGAAGCAGCAAATTTTCGTTGAAGTGGACGCGGTAAAAGTGTACCGCTTTCACTTCCATTTTGACCATTTATATCAAACGTTGAAAACTTACATGTGGAGCAATTTATTGACAATTTATATAAAGAAAAGTTATTGTTCGATCAACCAGCATTTGCAAAGAAACTTTTTTAAAAGTTTGGGGTTCATTAGCAGGGCCAGCTCCCAACCCCTATCAATTAAAAAATGAACCATATATACAGTAAGCCTACCAACTCATTTTTAATCTAAAACTGATTTAGTCCTGAGATATTAAAGATTTTCTCAAAAATTTGGGGCTTTGCTCATTTTTTCAAAAAATTTGTTGATGTAACAAAGCATTCACTAGCATAAATGCAATTGCAATTGTAATTACATTTTATTCACCAAGTTGTCTTGGTCAGGAGACAGCAAAGAGACCTTTCGGTCTTCGAGTCAAGCTGCCACCTGCCCACCTGTCTACCACACACGGCGGAGGCTTCACACTGTCCCTTTAATTGCTGAACGTCAAGCAGGAAAGCTGTGAATACCAATTTTTATAGTCTTTGGTTTGACGCGATCGGGAATCGAACCCGAGTCTACCGTTTCAGAAGCTGACGTTCTATCTACTCGACCATAAACAAAGTTTCCAGTTCCAACACTTAATTTTCGTTACTGTGGCAGTCAGAGGTGGAGTCCTCGAGGACACATTTTAAAGTCCTTGGCCTTGGCCTCGAGGCCTCAAGTCCTCGAAAATTGCCCTGTCCTCGGCTCGAGGACAGCACTATTTTTTGAATTGTTAAAATTTGGTGGAGCGCTTGAAAAATGTTTTGGAAAACGTTTTTTCGTGGAGATCGCTTGAAACATTTTTGTGAAGACCTTTTTTTTTTTTGGAGAGCACTTGCGCTTGTGTCCTTGGTCCTTGGCCTTGGCCTCGAGCATTCCTGTCCTCGGCCTCGAGAGTGTCTGTCCTCGGAAAGGCTGTCCTTGGCCTTGGCCTCGGATTTTTTTTGTGTCCTTGGCCTCGAGCCTTGTGTCCTCGACTCCACCTCTGATGGCAGTATATTATGCTCAAAAAAGGAAGCACGAAAAAACATCATACACTAACTTTTCTTAAACAAAGAACTATTGTAGAATTTTTAAACATGATGCTATAATAATGCATGTATTGCACAGTAGGCCTATCGTGGTTATATTAATTAGGGTTATTCTAGTGTGGTACCAGTATCTATAACCACAAAATTTTAATAGCGCTGATTGGTTTGCGGTCTTAAAAATACACGTTAGCTACGCAGAAATTTGAAGCAATGCCTCATATAAAAACGATATATTTAATAAAAAATTTCTGCGGTTGTTGCCTTGTTGGAGCTTCGCCTCAGGTGCCTAATTATACCCAAGTAAAGATTTGCACTTTATTAAAGCCGATGCGGTGAAAACATTACTACCCCAAACGCTTGGAATTCCGTCCCTAGTCTCCGATAAGTAACCGCCCCTTATTTTAGAGTTCCAGCGGAATGGTTAGAAAAATTATTACCAGCTAAAACTTTATAACCTTGTATTTTGTATTTCGCTTTTGGGTCGCTCCCAATCCAAATTTCTGGCTACGCTTCAGCTCAGATCCTTGTAATGACAAACCAATTACCTAATTTGTTTCCATATTATGTTTTTAATTTGATCATAACATAAACCGTTTAATTTTGACCTATCTGGAAAAAGTTTGTGCTAAAAAATTTTCAAAATAACAAATTTTAAGGAATAGTTACGTCATCAAGTGTTGGAAGCGGAAGCGATGAAGTGGATTAAAAGGAAGCGGAAGCGATTCACAAACTGGCGCTTCCACGTCCCTGGTTTTTAATTGTTTTTTTTTTAAGCTGAAGCTTAATTCATTCTTAAATTTTGAGCAAAATTAAGCCTCGTGTTCTTGTAAAATTGTTCTCATTAAGAAAAATATAGCGGTATTGTATACAGTATGTGTTGGCAGCTCTGCAACAATTGTCTGTCAAACTTAACTTACGTTAAGCTGTTCGAAATTTTCCAAATGATCGTAATATTTTTGCCGGTCGTCAATTGGTTGTACTTCGATATCTTCAGGAAGACGATACTCCCATGCAAGGTCATCAACAAACTCATAGTCATCCAGGGAAATTTCTTCTACAAATGCAAAAAAAGAAAGTAATTTATATTATCAAAAAAAAAAAAAAACAACAACAACAATTATTTCAAGGCAAAATCTAGTCTTTAAATAATAGTGCTACAAGTAGATTTATTTTTATTCTTTATTGTCTTGGTCAACAATACAACACCACAAACTTAATACTACTAAGTCTAATCAACTGTAAAAAATATCTTTAACATTTTACTTAATTTTTGGCATCGATCCTTGGTATTCGCATATTAAGTCATTCCGGAGTCCGGGGTACAAATTTTTCGGGAGGGGGGATATGGCTAATGTATATAAAAGCACGACGTAGCTTAGAGGTCTATACCTGAGAGTGAGATTTTGAGAAAACTCTATCATACTTTTGAGAAATGGTGTGTTGATAAATCTTCGAACTAGCGAAGCTCAACGATCTGCATTCGAGCGCTTTTCAAATTTCGTGCATGCAAGAAAGAATAAACATATTTTTGTGCAACACAAGCAAAGTGCTCGGAGTAAAGCATCAAGTCCCGGCTGAGTGACTATTGTGATTATTTTATTAGAACTAGACGGAATCTTGCTAAACTGAACGATCGACGCATGTTGAATATGACATTTTCAAAAGCGTTTTTGTTTCCCGTTAATAGAGCAATTCAAAAATATTTTCGTGTGGAACCCCAAGGAGGTTGAAATCCCTAACAGCGTCAAAATATATTTATCAACTACACAGTGAGTGAACAAAATAAAAATATCTTTCTAGCTTAAGCCCTTTACGGTAAAAACCAAATGTTGACGGCCACATTTGGGAAATCAAGCCGGGTAGCATCCCAATACTATGTCAAAGTATTTGCCTCTAAAATACCTATACTGAGAGCAAAAAAAGTAGCGCTCTGGCTTAAGCCATTCAAAACAATACTTTTTAGTGGTCCATTTGGGGGTTTCTGGGGGGTAACATCCATGGTCGTCGATTTTTTGTTGATAAAGCTAATTCAGAGGGGGCGAAATTTTTTTGCGAACTTTGGTTAAACATAATAATTTCATATCAGTCCAAAATTTTGCCCCCAAGTTCAGGTGAAGACCAAGAAAAGGATCTTCGCAGCATTTCGGTTCAATTTCAGTGCGGAATTTCAAATTTGTTGATTATACCTTAATTTTTGAGTACCAAGAGGGCGTTACTTGCCAAAAAACCTTGGGGGCCAGACATATTTCGCCCCCTTGAGTGTCAGACCCGAGGGGGCGCCGCCCCACGCCCCCCCCCCCCCGAAATCGAAGCTAGTGGTAACATCCCCAAACTATGTCAAAACACTTTTCTCTAAACCATAAACTAAAAAAAATTAGCACTTTAGCTTCAGCCGCTAAAAAAAATGTATTTTGGAGGATCCATTTGAGGGTTTCCCGGGGGGGAACTACCAAAATATGTCAACATGTTTGTCTTTTATATAGTTATTGATATCAAAAACTATCAGCTTCCTAACTTAAGCCGGTCAAAAAAATTGAGTTTTGGGGGTTTCCGGGGGAGCGGCATTAAAAACTTTAAGACAAAACTGCGTTTGCAGCTAAATAACTTAACACAAAATTACATTTCGGTGTTTTGTGGTTTAGAAAAGCGTACAAAATTTTGAAGAAAACAATAGAAAAAAAATCTCATCGCGGCCAATAAAAGAGGTTTGGGAGATATAAAAGAGCATCTTAAGACATAAAGTACTCGTGGGAACTATTTTTGCCACAGTTAAGTCGTTTTTGAATAAGATTGGTTTTTACGCCAAACTTTCGGGGTGGTTTTCGGGTCCTAAAACCGAAGTCACGTGACCCATACCTTCGAAATTTTGTACAAAATAAACATTTTTAGAAATTTTAAACAGCTGTTCGATTTGATTCAAACAAAACAGCTGTCCAAATTATCTGAAGCTAAACCAAACCGTTCTTGAGTTATGAGCAAAAGTCTTAAGCTTCGCACTTGTTAGTTAAAAATACGGCTCGGTAAAAGCAAAAGAACACGCGACGCGAGTGTCTTTCGTTCCAATATATAATAGTCGTTTTTTGATTTGTTTGCATTAAATTATTAACAAATTTTGGTACATTTTCGTTTCAAGAATATCTTAAATTGCTTGGGAATCGTCAATATAACAATCATCAGTTATAAAATTTGATAAGAAAGCTGCATTTACTTTAACGGTTAAAACTTGAAAATATTATCTAAAACACATAATGCACTTTATTGCTATAAACTATAACCATAGTTTTTCTGATACCTCAGAGCATTAGGGTTGTTCAAACAAACATCTAAAAAAAAGTAATGTTGCAAACGGCTTTTCCCATTGTATTACCCAAAAAATGATACTGACCAATTTTCACAAAAAAATTTTGATGGTTTGGGGGTGCGCAACTCGATTTTAGTTTATGACGTCATTAAAAAAGGGTGAAAAACTTTTTTTCGCAAAACACTGGCAAGTGACATATCAATAGATGCAGAATGGCCCTCTAAGTCGTAATTTGTTGATTGTTTTGGTTTATTAGCTTTAGGTAAAGATTTAGTTCGAAATTTTAAATTGATGCTGTCATCATTTCCAGTTTAAATTGCATCTTTGCACGTTTTATCAAGTTATAAATGGAAAATGGTTACCTGGTTGCCTCTTGTCTATACAAAATCGTTTCAATACAAGAAATATCAGTCATGTACAACGACTTGTTAGGAAATACACAAATCATAGAGTGTTTAAATACTTGTTAATAATCACCTAATTTTAGGAGTACTTTTTTAGGTTTAATATTAGTTTTTGAATTGTACTGAAAGCATAATGTATTTTATAGTACAATTTTATTGCATTGAGTAAATAAAAATGAACAAGAAGCACGACGAAAATTGGGTTAGTTGGCAATTCTAAATCTGATCTTCATACCAGCTGCTTACTGACCAATAGTGATGTCATGCGTTAACTTTTTTCACATATTTAAAAAATCAAAGTGACCCAAAAAATGATGCTGTAAAGCGAACGATTGAAGCAGTAACTGAAATCTGGTTCAAATCGGGAATTCCTATAAAAAGTACTTAGCTGTATTCGAAGCAACTTTTGACAGTTCTTGAATCGCGGAAAAATCCATGATTGATGCTTCCCGAAGAAGCATCAATCACAGAAGCAACGACAAAGAAATGGTGATTTATGGAAAAGCCTTCCCTGTCAGCTACCTGAGTTAGGGTTTTGGATTTTGATTTTCTAGGAAATTGAACGGATACAGTTTGGTTAGAAGCATGTATGCGTTTGCTAGAACACTGGCTGAATTCTTCCCCTGAGTTTTCAGATTCAGAATGAGAGAAGGAGTCTTGCAAATAAATTGGGTTAGCGGTAGGGCTATCTGTTTTGCTAAACAAGGGTTGTGTTATTGTGATATTTTCAGTTTCGACTCTTTGACGTTTTTTTTTGCCATTTTTCTCTTGATTCAAAAACCAAAGTGGACATTTACATTTTGCGAACGTTTATTTGATCATGCTAAAAGTCACATCTTCTTATTTAGCTTTTTCGGTTCTGAGACGATTACCAGAAACTTGTTGCTCAGCGTTTTCAGGAGCAAGATCAAATAATGTTTCCAAACTTTCACAAAATCTTTTTCTGCTGTTTCTTTCAGCACTATTTAAATGCTTCTTACTTTTTTTTATTTTTTCCAAAATTCAAGAACTTTCAGAAGTTGTTTTGACTGCAACCAACTACTTTTGATAGGAATTTCCGATTTGGCATTATTTGTTATGTTATTTTGATTTTTGAAAATATGAATACAAACTTCCGCAAGATGAGGAAGAAAAGAAAAAAATGGATTTCTGTCATCCCGAGAGCCAACTTGGTTGTCTCGAAGTGTACCTGCAGTGTGAGGAAAACATTGGCCAAACGATGCAGAGAAGGTAAAACTCCGTGGCAAGCTGAGACCAAAAAAATCCACCCTTTGTTTTTCCCGAGTTCCTTCTAGTTGTCTGTCCTCTCAATTAAGCAATTCTTTCAAAGCATTTGCTCTCCGGAGGCGATGAATATGTAATGCTCGAATGGTTTTCCAACGATCCTTTGGAAAAGGCGTTTGGAAAATTACGGCAAGGTTCAGGAGGAACTTACTTTATAACGGCACAGGCTGTCATTGAAAAAGGTAACATTCACCATGCCAGACTTTTTCTCCAACTTGAGTAAATCTGTCCCGAGACAGCAGTGCCCAAGGTGATGGCCATCGATGTGATATGTGCTCTCGTTTGTTGAACGACAAAGAATATGAAGTCTTCAATAATTTGCGTGCTTTAGAAGCAAGTGTGAAAGAAGAGACATTGCTATATGTAAAATATTGCACTTCTCTACTGTAAATTTCTACTTTGCCGCGAAGAGATTCGAACCCAGGAATTAGTATACACAGATTTAAACATAATGCAGTATGCTAATCAGCATTTCTCACAGCTACTGCATTAAGCGGCGAAGAATCGTCAAAACTGATCTAATTTTCTGTTTTGCGTTTGTTGCACATCCTCTTTGTAACTTTTATGCGTTCAAGTTAAATCAATCAGTTAGCAGTTGAGTCTAGTCGATGTAACGTTAATTATTTTTTGTTGTTTAAACCGACTAGCTGAGTAAGTTGTTGAATTTGAAAACGGCAATATTGAAAATCTACACGAGCGAACCACGAAATCGCCACGATACTGTCTGTCAACTGTTGTCCGCACTGTGATACCTTTTCTCTCTGTCACTGTAACATCGTTTGGCGAAACAGTTTGGTACGTTAAATGATTCAAACTACCGAATTTAAATGTTAATGGCGTTCGAGTCTTGGGCAGAGGGGCTCGTTCCAAAAATAAGCGACAATCTCCACCAGCCAGCCCTAGTGGCAGCTACGCCAATGTGCCCGCTACAAGTTTGGAGAGGCGAATGGAGGCAGCGCAGAGTATTCGTACTTGAGATAATGTCTACACTCACGGGTCAACCATCATCAACTGCTGTTGGGCAATTGGAATATCTTCACCCTCACAGGAAAAGAGCTAGAATTGGTTGAGGAAGCAAAGCGGTATCATCTCGATATTATCGGAGTTTCTTCAACCAAACGACGTGGCTCTGGAACTGTGGATCTGGATGGCGGATGGAAACTCTTCTATTCTGGTGCTGATCCTAGTATGCCTGCACAAGCGGGTGTGGGGATTCTCACAAGCCCCCGTTCGTCAGACTGTGTGTCAGGTTGGATTCCTTTGGGATCACGGGTCTGTATGTTGAAGCTCAAGGTATTGCATCGGTCATTGTGCCTATTGCAGGTATATGCTCCCAATGCCACGAGTGAATATCAGACTTTTGTGAATGAAGTAAATGATGCTCTTCTACGAGCATCAGCAACTGAATCTACAGTCCTTATGGGGGATTTTAACGTACATGTTGGACCAGACACAGATACGTGGAAGGGTGTGATCGGAAGACATCGAGTCACTGGACTGAATGAGAACGGAAGGTATTTATTGCAGCTCTGTTGTAACAACGGACTCCGCATCATGAATACCTTTTTCCAGCACAGAGAGGTTCACAAGTATACATGGTATCGACCTAGTATGGATCAAAAATCTTTGATAGATTCTTGCATAGTTTCGTCAGATTTACTTTCTGATTTGCTGGACGTTCGAGTGAAGCGAGGTGCTGAATTGTCCAGTGATCGATACTCGAATCTAAAGCTCGAAAAGTGATCGATACTCAAGTCTAAAGCTCGAAAAGATACTCAAGTCTAAAGCTCGAAAAGTGATCGATCTCCAGTGATCGATACTCAAGTCTAAAGCTCGAAAAGCCATCTGCGGTGGTTCGGTACTCGAGCAAGACACTAAGAGTCTTTAGACTTGAAACAATTCCCAGGCAAACCACCTGCGGTGGTTTGTTACTCAGTTACTCTTCAAGTCAACGCTAAGTTTCCATTCTTATAATTACACTAAACATAGAGTTAAGACTAGATCTTGGATTATTTACTTTTAACCTGTTACTTTGAACTTGAAGCAAACCACCTGCGGTGGCTTGACAAAACATCTGCGGTGGTTCGGTACTCAGACACTCTTCAAGCTTTAGACTTGAAACCAGGCACCTGCGGTGGATCGGTACTCAGGCAGGACCAAGTTTCAAACAACTAGCTAGGGTTAGAGCACTACAACGCCGCATTTAGACAAAGCTGCGTTTAGATAGCTCTGCATTTAGGGGACGCCGCATTTGGAGAACGCCGCAGTTGGAAGACGCCGCACTTGGGGGGACGCCGCAACGCCGCCACGCCGCACGCCGCAAACGTACATGAAATCAGCCAATATAAACTACTCACGTTTTTCCCCGAATTCTAGTGGAGACGTGCGCTCAAACGCACACCCAGGCTCGTAGCCAGAAATTTGCAATGGGGGGGCTGTTTTGGGGGTCTGGGGGCGAAGCCCCCAGCCGCCGGAGGCACGGGGGTCTGGGGGCGGAGCCCCCAGCGCTCGAAAAGTTTGCATTTTTTCGCAAAATTAACTTAATTTTAGAGCTATTTTAATGAAAAATACTGCTATTAAAACGTGGCATAGAAATTGGCAGCGCAACATGATTCAACTGGTTGCATTAATGGGCTATATGGGAAGTGGCAAATGACAACATTGCAGTTCTCGTGTTTACATGCTGGTAAACCATAAAATCCTATTATTCAATAAAACCCACACGGAGTAATCTATTTCGTCTATATTTTATAAAGAAAAATAATTGGGGGGGAGGCTAATGGAAAGATATTTGAGAGAAGTGATTGATAATTAACTTACACTGAATAGCCCCTCCCACTCCTTATTCCTGAGTTTATAATATATTTGTAGATAAAACCTATGTTTGACGTTTTTACACTAGCGATCAAATTTGATTGTCTGTTTTTGAGCATTTTTTGAAATTTTCATTGATTTGTGACTTTAATTTTTGACAATTAGCCCCCCCTGAATATATGTTTGAAAAGATGCTTTAAATCACTTTTAGTCAATTCCAGGAAAGCCCTCCCCATTGGCCTGTCAACCAAAATGCAAAATAAGAAAAATACCACGTTTTTAGCTCTTTTGAGACTGTTTTTTGCGCTGGAATTGACTAAAACTGGCTACGCTACTGTGCACACTAGAGTCAAAGTATTGGGTGGGATGCAGATGTAGACCATACTCAAATTATTGGGGGAATACAGTCAAATTATTGGAGGATATATCCCCCCATCCCCCCCCCCCCCCCCCCCCCCCCCCCCGGGTTCCGGCACCCCTGATAGGGATACGTTTGTATGCTCACAATTTTTCGCCCGGTACTGCAAGCTGAGCCTAACAGTGACAATAAATTCGAAAAATTTTAAAGCAGCTGCAATAAAAGTAATTAAAAGATTTATTGCATTAGATGTTGTAGATTTATTCTGATTTTCATTTCATCGCTCTGTTGTTGCTTTTTTTTTACAAAAACACCAGGGTCATATTTTCTCAAATTTAAAGAAGATTATAGGAACAACGCCGGATTCGGCTTGAAAAAATGATAAAGAACACGGACCAAATTTTAATAAATTCTGCCCACCACTAAATTGTAACAAAATAACCACACGTTTTATAGCGATCATAGCCTGTGCACATGTGCGGTGTGCATTGCAATGTTTTGATCTTATTGAAACAAAGACTAAAGGCAAAGTCAATGGTGGTATCAAAAATTTCGCCAATTGCATAAGACTAGATTCGCATTGACTTCATCCTTCTTGACCCAGCCGTTCCAGAGATATTCTACTTCAAACACGACGTAGGGGCATCTGATGTTATAATTTTTATTGGCAACCCTGACGCTGATAGCCTTAGCGTCTTTAGCGACGCTATTCCAGTTTTGACCTAAAGCAACGTCGCTATTAGGCTACTACATTGAGTCGTTTTACACGTCTAAGAAGTTCGATTTCTGAATTTTTTTTAGTTTAAAGTTCGTCAAACGATTGAGTTTTTTCGAGTTCGAGTTAAAGAGTTTGCAGCACTGAGCCTGGCTATGCTGAACTTTAAAATGATACTATTTAGCTTTGCACAATATGTTATATAAGCTATAATAGTTGTGAAACCAAAAAATGTGTGTGCCATCTAAAAGTTTCCGTGTTGTATCGTAATTTTTCATGTTAAATTTTCATTTTTCATGTTGTATCTTAATATTTCATGCAAAATATGTATGTGTGACCTAACACGATCCGATTGAAAGTTTTCGTTGTGGTAACAAGCAAATATGAAGCTTCTGCAAACTGCATGAGCAAAACAAAAATGATTGGTTTCAAAACCATACAATAGCAAAGATTGGCGAAAAAATACTGCCCCCCCTCCAGTTTTACGCTTGCCTCAAAAAAAATTTCGGTTTGACTACGTGCCTGTACGCACATACTGGTATAGTCCTATTATCAGGCATGAGTTTGTAGCCTAGTCTTAAAAGCCACATTGCTAGTTTAGGCTTTGATTTAGACTGAAATGCATTTGACAGCTTGACTTTTATTAGGACCGCTATGCTTCGAAACCGTATAATCTTTTTACCCGGGCGGATCTGTTATGCAGCGAAACGACTAAATGCAGTGATCTAACAGCGGCGTTGCTTTAGGTTAGAACCGGGATAGCGTCGCTTGCGACGCTAACGATTGCCAATTAAATTAACGTCAGGGTTGCCAATTAAAATTACAACATTGAACTCAAATAGAGACCCTACGTCGTGTTTGAAGTAGAATATTTGTGGAACGGCAGTGTCAAGAAGGATGGAATCAACGCCAATCTAGTCTAATACGATTCGCCTAACTTTAAATACTTCCATTGATTTTGCTTTTTGTCCTCGTTAAAGCTTTGAAAATCGTCAAAACGTACTTGTCTTCACTTAGTAGTTTTAGAGACACGCACTGCTTAGAACAACTAACAACAAGTAATTAAGGTTCAAAATTTGTAAAAGTTTAACTTTAAAGCAGGCAGCCTCATAATTTATTGGTTTTTATAAAAAGAGCGCCAAGCAAGATTTTTCCTTAATTTAATGCAATCTGAACATGGCCATCTTCACTGCAGAGGAGCGAAATAGATTTTGATAATATTAAAGCAATATTTTGTTGCAGTATCTTAAATCGATTTGATTCTTTGTCGACGGCGTGGCCGAGAGGGTAATGGCTTCGACCTTAATCGTATGATCTCGGCTCAACCCTCACCCGGGTTACGTTGTTGCGTCCTTAATAGGATAAGGCAATTTTCGATGATTGTCTCAGCTTGGGGTTCGAAAAGCGGCAAATTTGCGTGGCAAGAAGTTAAACGTCCATCGGAAAGCTTGGAATATGGTCAAGCAGGTAAAAACGATTCATCCAAAATAAAAGCGCCACCGTCGCTTCTCCATCAATGGAAGGTAAATATGGATCAATCAATCAGTATAAGATCATTGATCTAGAATAAAACTCCGAAATGCATTATTTTGCCGATATTGCATTTTTGAGTTTTATTTTAATAAACTCCTAATACAGGAATATAAAATGGAAAGACACGAGTGGGGAAGAAGTCGTGCTCTTCTTATCAACATCATAAACAGTCCTAGTCGGGATAAAGATGGAAACGTTATTGACAAGCGATATGGGGCAGAATGCGATACCGAACGATTAAAAAATCTTTTGGAGCAGCTGGGATTTGAAGTTGATGATTGTACGGATGCCCCAAAAGAGGTGAGGTGAAGCTTATTCAATTAGGGGCATAACGGTCGGACTTTTTGCCTAAACTAAAGATACACAATTGTAGTTCCATGACTCTGGTATTCGATCTCGTTCTTTAAATTAATTCAATTGATTGATACTACTACGAAAAAAAGGTACTTGAAATGGACCCGTCATGTCATGTAATGGACCTCTGTTAATGATTAACATGCTTTTGATAAACAGCAATTCCAA
Source organism: Trididemnum nubilum (assembly GCA_963965965.1). Lineage (NCBI taxonomy): Eukaryota > Metazoa > Chordata > Ascidiacea > Aplousobranchia > Didemnidae > Trididemnum > Trididemnum nubilum. Next base: position 35,517,472 of record OZ014472.1, on the reverse strand, counting down.
AAGGTCTGTGAAAGTCTCGTTTTGGAAAAATTCAAGCCAAGTAATTTTTGCTGATTGACTAAGACAAATGCAACGAAAGTCACTGCACCTACTATATATTACGTGGTTTTGACAAGACATTCATGATAAATCAAATAAATATTATTTAAACTAGAAATTTTTTTCATATTTTGCAGAAAATTCATAAACGTGTGCATGAATTTCTGCGATCTCCAAAAACCAAGGAGGCGTCTGTGGTTTTGCTTTATATTGGTTCACATGGCGGTCGTTGTAAGTTGAGTTTTTATAGAGCAGCAGCGTTATATTCTAAATAATTTAATTTTCTTTTTCAACCCAAAAGTTAAAGTGTAAAACTAGTGCATGTGGTTTTACGTTGGCAAAGTATACGTCTTGGACTTTAAATATTCCCCAAATTAGCTCTCATCGCCATTTTCTGACTACGCACCTGGATGTGATAAAATTAAGATAAATCAGAAAGCTATCATCAAACGCAGGAAACAACGTTAGCATTTTACTACGTTGCACGATGCTTTTTGGAGGCGAAAATGATAAAGCGACAGATAAACTAGTGTATTATACAGTATATAAGAATTAAGGTGTTGTGAAATTAAGTAAGGTTGCAAGACGTGATGTCTCTTTGAACTATAAAATCAGTTCTGCTATTTCACTTCAGAAATAATTTACTGGTGCGTAACTTCTCTATTAAATGCCTTAATATTCTCAATTTTAATGCAATAGCAAACTTGGAATGAATGATCTCAAATTTCTCACGTAAAGCTATTCTACTGTCTGTAAATACAAATCAATAAAAAGTAGACCCGCAATGATTTATTGAAATCGCAGTTTTGCAAAATCGGTAAGATTTTTCATGACTGAGAATATTGTACCATATTAAACCTATCGGCGAGATGCTGTCAAAAAGACTGTGTGACAGATAATGACAAAGACTTCTTCTTGGACATCAACGAAAGCCCAGTCATGGTCCGCCCGCTAGTGAAGATATTTGACGAATACCAAAAACATTTGGCAAATAAACCCAAGATATTTTTGCTACAATTTTGCAGAAGTTAGTTGATGGTGTTATACTGTATTTTTAGTATTATAGACTGTGCGTAACATGATAATCTATACAGTAAAATATATCGTAAATTTAGAGATTGGTTGGCTGGTCCTATTTCTGATCAAGCGTAATACACAAATAAGTATTACAGTTGCACACAATCTTCACCCTCAATTTCCCATTAAAATTAATTAATTTTATATTTCCCTTTAATTTTATGGGAATGTTGTTTTGAAGGCTCAACAGACTACGCGAATTCCCACGAGGCTCGATCAGTCAATCACGTAATGAGATTATAGTGAATAGAGTATCCTCTCATCATGATGACGCTTTCTACTGTCCCAACATCCACCTTGTCACACCGTTATAGTTTAGAACCTCTGTCAATACTTATTTTTCTAGCTCTCGATAGCAACAGTCGGTAGTAGTTTATTCGTCTCAACTCGCGCCAAAATAGAAGCATAAAGTCAAAAGCATTAAAGGGACAATCACGTCAAGTTTTTCACTGTTGGTCAAAATATTGGCAAAAACCTAAAATGCATTCTCACTAAATTTGAACTTTCTACGTCTTGCCCTTTTCAAGATATTGCAGTTCAAAGTCAACAATTTCCCCTTACTTCAAGTCAAATTCATTTTTTACAATAGGTTAAAAGTACACAGGTAGTAAGCAGCAAAAACCATGAGGTCATCTTTGTCAACTGCCCCCGAATAGCAATATTTAAACAGTAACAGGCGTAAAGTAAAGCTGGGTGATAAAAAAAAAAAAAAAATACGAACTAACTAGCAAAACAAACAATGTTGTCAACTCAGCAACTTTTTCATAAAAAAAAAATTATTAAAAATTCAAGATGTATTTAAAAATGTTGAGAAATAGTGTTACAGGTATTAAAAAAATCTTGCCACAATTTTTTGGGTTAGCGCAAATAAAGCTATGAAATATACTAAAAAAAGTTAGCAACACAGTCCCCAGCTAAAAGATAATTTGAAGTTGATAAAATTTATCAGCATATTGCATACAAAAGATTAACTTTTGGAAAGTTAGCTTGAATTTACTTGAAAAGCAGGTAATTTACAATTCTGAACTTTTTCTTTGCTTTGACAACAACTCTCCAAAAACAATGATTGAGAGTTATGAACCTACAGTAACTTTTTGAAAGTTTGTTTGTAGTTGGCAACTCTGGCAAAATTTCTCAGGGGAAAAAGCCTTTGTAAGGTAAAATCTAAATTGTTATATCTTGGGAACGGAAGGTTGTAGAAATCTCAAATTTGGTGAAGTTAGTTTTTAGATCTGTCAAAAAATTTTGAGAGAAAACCGAGCAAAATTTTTTTTGACTTGAATGCTCTATTATACATTCAAATTGATGAACGCGATTGTGGGCTTGAACTGGGATTGCTTTTTGCTTTTTTATGTACGCATTTTTTTATAAGAACCAGTAAATTTTGAGTTGAGACTGGCTGCTCTTAGTTTTTCACCTATTTTTAGCCTCATTCGTTCTTAATTTGTTCTTAAATTTTGAGACCATTGATGTCAATTATGGCAACTATGTTTGTAAAACTGTTTAATCCTCAATGCTCTGTCTGCTTGAATAAATGCTTTTTTTGCTGTTTTTGCTTCTTCGTAAAATTGCGAAAGCGAAAACGCCAGCATTTTCATTTGAACAAGAGCCAATAAGATTTTCTCAGTAGCCTGCGCAGTCGCAACAGCTGCACTCTATAGTCTCAAGAATTGTTGTAATTTTGCTTGTACTGTAAATGCCAGAAAATCACTCAAATTTCATCGTTTTGAATCAGTACAGAATTTAGTTTCTTTTTGTATTTGATATTTATTCTTTTTCGGTTGTTCGTAATATTATTTTTAATTGCTGATGCTAGCATTGTTCTTAAATTTTAAGCAAAAATGAGCCTTATGTTCTTGTAATAAATGTGTATAGCATCTGCGATCTATTCAGGTCGAGCACTTTCTCTGAGTTCAAACTAAAGCCAGCAACTGCCGTAGGCCCTGCCATGTAGGGGTTTGCTTTATGGTTGCCAGCGAGCATTGCTATTCTGGTTGCCCTAAAGACATGTTTTTAAAGCCTGCACGAAAATTATCACTTGTGGTAACTTTCGTGCCCAGCGAAAGTGCTCGACCTGACCAAATAGCAAATAATAATAATAATAATAATGCAGGTTTATCGACTTCAACTAGACCTGGTGAAGGCAGGTCTTTCGCTCTGAAGTCGTCTCATAAGTTATATACACGAACACGACAACACATAAGTCATGCAGCATAGAAACAAGCAAGAAAAGTAAATGCGTACAGTTATTACAGAAAACGAAAATAACAAAACCCAAATCAAAAAATAGCTAAATATTTCTCAATCGCTGAACGGCCTGCCGAACTGGGAACGGAAAAGCATACTGGTTGGCCTAAAAACACATTGTTTGCGAGAACGGACCAAGTGCAATGTGACCAAGTACAATTCCAAACAACATGAAATAAAGCAAAGAGAACAATTTAATCTAAAATCGTCCGAAGTATTGTCTAAATTTGGAATCTCATAAAATCAAAATTTTAGGTTTTTAGTATACGATATAAAAAGATGCAGTAAGTTTATGAAGATTTAATTCACATAACATCGAAAATTATATTACTCACGCAGATACTGTAACTTGTCTATACAGCTAACTCATCAATGGCAGTTGAGTGAATAGGGCGTCTACTTCTGAAACGGTAGACTCGGGTTTGATTCGGGGTCGGATCAAACCAAAAGCTATAAAAATTACTAGTCAAAGTTTCCCTGCTTGACGTTCAGCTTTATAAGGTACAGGTGCGCCGCCACGGGGGGCGAAGGGGGCGAGTCGCCTCCTCAATGCAATTTTGGCCAGTTTTCATATTCTCTTAGAACCGCTGAGTTTTTATTTAAGGGTGTAGGGAGGTGACGTCATCACTTAAAATGTTTGAATGTGGTTTTGGTTTTTTTGATCGATCAAAAGATGTGTGTGGTATAAGTTTTTTGATTGTATCATACACATACTATTATTTTTGTTGACTCTTTTAGCTCATTAATTCACGTTAACCACTTTCCATTACAAATTATGAAAACTACTGCAGTTTATGCCATGCGCCTCCAGCTGTCTGTATTTCAGTTGAAGAGGGGTAAATAGCACGTCTGCTACTCTGCTGCAGCTCTTTGAGCTTTAGCGCAACAGAAAGTGCATAGGCGTAGACAGAGGGGGGCCCATGGGGCCCGGGCCCCCCAACTGAAATGCCACCAATGATAAAAATCTGACAACAAAGCCTATTGTTTCTTCAGTTTCAGTTTGTTTCTGCATTTTCGCGTACAACAGTACTCGTGGACAACATTAATTAACAATAATATTAATATAGACAACCAGGGGCCCGGACCGCCTCAATTTAAATTTTGGCTCACCGAATAAAATGTATGACTCAGAAGAAATTAAGGGTTTTTGTCCTAAAAGTTGAAACTTCAGACCCTCATCTAACCTTTTTATGAACATAATGCAATAACCAGATCCGGATTTACTGTATGACAGACAGCTAGGGGCCCTGCGTTCAGATGGTAAGACTTTTTTTTGGCCTTCATCTATACATTAGGCAGGAAGATGTAGCAAACATTCTTAAAGTGCCAGGGGCCCGGCGCAACGTAAATCCGGCCTGGCAATAACATAATTACTAGTAGACCTAATCATCTATTGTACCATTTTTCAATAACAATAATTATTCACCTCTACCCCGCCAGTTTCAAGGCGACAAAATATTTTTGAAAAAAATTAGCTAGGGTAATCGCTCATTGAACAAATTATTGAATTTAAATTAAGGGGGCCAGGGCCTTAAAATCTAGTTTTTTCAAATGGCTCCAACACGTGTGAAATGTAATCCAATCGCATTAAAATAGATATGTTTCCAAAAAATTACAAAAAATTGCCCAGCGGCTAGGGGCGCCCGCAGAGGGGGGGCACTTGCCCCTGCTGGAAATTAAGATATCAAGTATTTTTTAAGTTTAAATTTGCAAATTAAGTCTAAATGTATCTATCTAAACTCAGAAAACTACTCTTTAGAGTTTTTTAACTTGGTGCAGAGGGCGGGGGCAGCTGCAGAGACGTCGCTAGGGGGCAGCCCACCCCGGGTTTCATCATTTTGAAGTGACACCAGATTATGACACCAATCAAACAAAAAAGCAAACAACATTATGTTTAGTATCATTGAAAATAGTTTGCACGCTGAAATGGATTAGACAAAAACGATTTAAAGCGTCTTTTAAAGCATTAATTTAGAGGGCTGGGCGCTAATTTGTCAAACATATTGCTCACAAATCAGTACAAATTTTGATAATTAGCCAAAACTAAGCAATCAATTTTGGTCGCTACTTGAAACATGCTGAATATAGGTTTCATGAAAAAATATATAAGCTCAGGAATATGGAGGGTTGGATGATCAGTATCACTTAAATACCAATCACTTCGACTCACTTATCCTTCCATTAGCTCCCCCCCCCCCAATCATTTTTCTGTATTAAATATAGACGTAATGTATTACTTGTTGTAAGTTTCATTGAACAATAAAATTTTTTGATTTATGGGACCAGCTGGAAAACAAAGAGCACTGATATTTTACGGTTAGGTACGTTCCACGTAGCCATTGCCCATTTATGTAACCAGTTTAATCATGCTTTGCACTGCTAATTTGTATGTCACATTTCAAAAGCATTAATTTCAATCAAAATTGGCTTAAAATTAAATTATTTTTGAAAAATAAAATAAAATTTTTTGAGTGCTGATGGCTCCACCCCCAGAACCCCAATGGCTTGCGGTGGATGGGAGACGGAGCTTCCAGATCTCCGAAACAGCCCCTCCCCCACTGCAGATTTCTGGTTACGCGCCTGATACTAAACGTGCCCTGCTCATACTTCCAAATTTTAAAATCTTACAATAAGAAGTTATTGAGATAGCCAAATTAAAATCGCGCCATCTACAGTAATGGCGTAGTACCGCTTTCTTTAAAATTTAACCTTTTGCAGCCTTCTATACATTATGAAGGGTGACACCATAAATTTCGCCACGGGTGTTACCATCCTTAGCGACGCCACTGGAGGGCAGGAGGAACAGGATTGCTTGTTTTACGTGAATTTTATACAGCATTTTCTTGGAAGCGAGCGTAAGCAATATTCTAGGATTAAGCATTAAACTGTTTGATTAAATAATCAATATCAAACGTTTCAGCATCTGGCATTAAGCCCTTATCAGGATCTAAATACAATATACAGCGTTTAATATTTCAAGTTTTCGCTGTGGCTTTACAAACCCTAAAATAATAATTACTTCGCCATTAAATTAATTTTGCTCAGAAACCGAAATCAAAACCAAACTTGTAAGCAATAGCGTAGCCAGGGGGTTGTGCCCCTGCATTGGCCTAGTAGACCAAGGTGCTCGATAAGGAAAATGCCACAATTTTTGCCCTTCTGAGGCAGTCTTTTGCAGTTACATGGCCTCTAAAGTGGTTCAAAGCCACTTTTGATACATTAGAATTATTCTTTTTTTGAAGGGGTAATTAACTTACTTGTCAAAATACAGCTTAAAAATTAGTCGATAAAAACTTGAAAACATGGCTAAAAATGTGCTGTCAAAATTAATCGCTTAATGCTGAATGCTTAACGTAAGTTTCATAAAAAAAGAGGATGGGCTACTCATCAATTAATTTATTCAATTACAACAAGTTTTGGATTCGACCTGTGAGTAACATGGGAGTTTGAAGGGACTGAGTTATTTAATTCTTTCAAATGGCTTTCAAATTGTAGGCTATCAATTTAGGTTTTTAAATGGCTCTAAAAAGATGCAAAATTTGATTCGAATTGCGTTAAAATGGCTATTTTTTTCTGAAATATCGAAAAAATTGCCCTGCAGTTAGGATTTTGCACCTAGACCCAGGTATGTGATATGCTTTAGTTACACCAGTTTTCTGGGCACACTGCCCAATTGCGGCATTTTTTAAGCAAAAACCTCAATTTTTTGGGTTAATCAAGCCCCCCCTAACAAAATTCAGGTTGCAGTTAGTGACGCGACCAAAGGGACTAAGGGAGCTTAGACTCCCCTTTTTCTCTAAGTCACTTGGAAAACTTAACTCACAAATGCGAGCGTTTAAACGTGGTTTAAATTTAATCTGCAATTAAAGAGGACTAAAAAGGCTGGGCAATTTAAAAATTTCAAGTAGCTTTTTAATCTCAGCAATTTTGTTCTTTCGAACGGCCTTAAAAGCGTTCGAAATGAGATCCAACTGACGTTAAAATGGCTGTAGCCCCCTCCCCCCATTGGCCTCTTAACCAAAGTGCAGAATAAGAAAATTACCACATATTTTAGCTCTTCGGAGACTGTTTTTTTGCGCTGGAATAAACTAAAAAGTGATTTAAAGCATCTTTTGAAACATATATTCAGGGGGGGGGGTAAAGTTGTCAACAATTACAGTCACAAATCAATGAAAACTTTGAAAAATGCCCAAAAATAAACAATCAAATTTGATCGCTAGTGTAAAAACGCCAAACATAGCTTTTATCAACAAAAATATTATAAACTCAGGAATAAGGGAGGGCAATTCAGTAATCAGTGTAAATAAATTACCAATCACTTCTCTCAAATATCTTTCCATTAGCCCCAGCCCAAATTATTTTTCTTCATAAAATATAGACGAAATAGATTACTCCGCGTAAGTTTTATTGAATGATAGGATTTTATGATTTACCAGCATGTACGCAAAAGAACTGCAATGTTATCATTAGCCACCTACCACATAGCCCATTATTGCAACCAGTTGAATCAAGTTGCGCTGCCAATTACTATGCTATGTTTTAAAAGCATTATTTTTTGTTAAAATAGCTCAAAAATTAAGTTAATTTTGCAAAAAAATGCAAAATTTTTGAGCGCTGGGGGCTCTGCCCCAAAATTCCAAAAACAGCCCCCCCCCCATTGCGAAATTCTGGCTACGCGCCTGGACTGGGGGCTTCGCTTCTAGACCCCCATCCATAATATAGGCTACTTCAATCGTATTAATTTGCTCAACATGCCGCCTAATTGCAACATTTTTTGAGCAGGATCATTTAACTTTTGGTTCAAGCCCCTTAGCAAAATCCTGGTTGGAGCTGTAAAGTTTTATTCGATTCAGTAGATAATAAATGCATCGCTTGCCCCCCCCCCTGAAAAAATTTCTGCTGGTGCCCCTGGCTTCGCCCCCAGACCCCCGTGTGTGATCCGTTTGAATGGCAATAGTTTGCTCCCCACGTCTCTTGATTTAGACATTTTCACTTTTTAACTTTTGGTTCAAGCCCTCTCCCTTTAGCGAAATCCTGGTTTCGTGCCAAACCGGGCCACGGCTTCTGATCTTCCATTCTACGATGTCTTTGTCCCATAAAAAGTTCCTCTTTCTAAAATTTCTGATGACGTCATTGCATGTGATTTTTGGTTTGGGCCCTCCCCCCAGTCAAAAATCCTGGCTACGCCTGTGAAAAAGTGTACTTGCGAATGTGCTTTGTAGGCTGTTTTTGCTTATTCTTTTTGCTGTTAGATATAGTCATAACCAACTGATCATATTTCTCCGTTGTACAGTGTTATCAGTCAATGAATAGATTAGCCACGTAATGTGATTTACCGGAACGTAAATCGTAAATGTAATTATATGCTTCTTGCCAATAAAAATGATCCAATGCAAAACCGCATATTTGCGTAAAGTGGTGCAAATAAATACGCTGCAATACACAAAAGTGGTTGCTGGAAAACATAATTCACTTGTTTGGTGCTATTTCTAAAGAAGTCATAAAAGATAACGTCATTTCAACCCTCCCCCCCACAATGTTTTTATATGCCGGTGCCACTGATAAGGGACAATGTGAAGCCTCCACCGTGTGGTAGACAGGTGGGCAGGCGATGGTTTGACTTAAAGACCGGAAAGGTCCCTTTGCTGTCTCGTGCCCAAAGACAATTTGTTAAATAAAGATGTAAATTATGCAATCCCGAAACTTTTATTTGTCTATGTACGCAGTTTGCCAGTATAACGCATATTTTCTTACGGTATACTCTTTTTTATAAGAACAATTTTACAAGAATACGAGGCTCATTTTTGCTCAAAATTTAAGAACAAATTTAGAACAATGCCAGCAGCCTCAGCAGTAAAAAAATAATTAAGAGCAAACGAAAAAAAAATTATTCAAATCTTAAAAGAAACTTAATTCTGTACTGATTCGAAAGGATGAAATTTTGATTTTTCATGCAGTATTTGCAACCAAAACTGCAATGATTCCAAAATTGTATAATGTATAGTGGTGCTGTTGCGTATTGCGCTGGCAACTGTGAAAATTTTTGGCTGTCGTTCAAATTGAAATAAAAAACTTGCTTTTACGTTTCTGCAATTTAACTGCAATAGCAGCAACAAAGCGTTCTCTCAAGCTTAAAGAACATTAGGAAGTAAACAGTTTTACAAACATGGTCGCTAAAATTGACATCGATCATAGGCGTAGCCAGTAGGGGGGCCCAGGGGGCCCGGGCCCCCCAATTAAAATACCACCAATGATAAAAACTACGGCGACGTAAGCTAGCGCTGTTTAGTTGCAATTTTTTTTCAGCAATTACGCACATAACAGTAATTAACAATAACATTAATGACAATGAGGGAGGCCCGGGGCCCCTAACTAATCACCAGGGGGCCCCAGGGCACCTAACTGACGACCAGGGGCCCCAGGGCCCCTAACCAACAACCAGGAGGTCCATAACTAATAACCAGGGGGTCTTGGCCCCTAACCGCCAACCAGGGGGCCCCTAACCGACTACCAGAGGGCCCCAGGGCCCATAAATAACGACCAGGGGACCCTAACTAACAACCAGGGGGCCCCAAGGCCTCTAACCGACAACCAAGAGGCCCCAGGGCCCCTAACTGCAAACCAGGGGCCCTTGGGAACCTACCCGACAACAAGGGGGCCTTTAACTGACAACCAGGAGGCCCTGGTGATTTTGACTGACAACCAGGAGACCCCTAATTGACAACCAGTGGGCCCCGAAGCCCCTAACTGACAACTAAGGGCCCCATGGACCTGACTGACAACTAAGGGGTTCCAGGGCCCCTAACTGACAACCAGGGGAGTCCAGGGCCCCTAATTAACAAGCAGGGGGCCCCAGAGCCCCTGACTGACGACTAAGGGTCCCCGGCCAGGAGCCCCCTAATTCAAATTTTTAATAATTTATATGCAAAACCTGTAAGAAATTTAAGAGTTTTTTCCTAAAAGTTGCAACCCCCGGCCTTCGTTTAACGTTATTATGAACTTAATGCTATAACACTGGCGGTAAGGCAAACTCCCCAATTGAAATACTACCAATGATAAATATAATGAGAGCACAGCCAATACGTTGTCCTTGTCCGGAATTGCAGTTTCTTTAATTTAGGACTTACACGTACAAAAGTAAGTAATAATAATGACGACCACGTGTCCTTGTCATAATAATGTCATGCAATTCTTGGACGTTTCAAAAAAACTCTCAAGTGACTTGGCTCAAGTCCTCCACGTTTTGGAAAAAAAGTTATTTTAATTTTGCTTTGAATTTTTTTTTATGAAAGAACTTAAGGGCGCGATCTTATCTCAAAATCATAGGCAAAGAGAGGGGGTGGCCCAGGGGGCCCTGGCCCCCTCAATCGAAATGCCACCAATGACACAAATTTGACAAAAAAAATCTTGTTTTTTCATTTTCAGTTTCTTTTAGCATCTTTACGTACAACAGTGCACGCGTTCCACAGTAATTAACAATAAACAATAATGACGACTAGGGGGCCCGGCGCACCTCCTTATTTCAATTTTTTCCCACCAATTTAAACATATAACCAGGGTGAAATCAAATTTTTTGTCCTAATAGTTGCTACCTCAGGCGCTCATCTAAACTTTTTATGGACGTAATGAAATAACCAGCGCCGGATTTGCCATGTGGCGCAGTGCCAGGCCCCCCCCCCTCAGATAGTAGGACTTTTTTGGTCTTCACTTACATTTAGCAGGAAGATGTTGCAAAAATCCCCTAAGTGCCAGAGGCACTGAGCAATGTAATTCCGGCCCGGGAATAACATGTTTAGTAAGCATAACCATTTATTGTACCATTTTTCAATAACGATTCACCTCCACCTCGCCAGTTTTTACGCACAAAATACTTTTTAAAAAATTAGCTAGGGAAATGCTCATTGAACAAATTATTGAATTTGAATTGAGGGGGCCTGGGTCCCCTGGCCGTATATGTACTCCAATAACTGGTTAACTTCATGAAAGGAAATTCTTTGAGTGGATTACTATTTACTGCTAAAATATTGTAGGAGGCAATGTGCTTTACTTCCCCCTATATGGACCAAATCACTTGCAATTAAAATTTTACACCATAATGCAAGATTTTAAACGTGTTTTGAAATTTAATTGCAAGTAAAAGGATGATTGAACAATCAAATTTTTCGATTGGCTTTCGATGTTAAAAATCTAGTTCTTTCAAATGGCTGTGAACACGTGCGAAATGTGATCCAATGGGATTAAAATAGCTATTTTTTCCAAAAACTTACAAAAATCACCCAGCGGCTGGGGGCTTTGCCCCCAGACCCCCATAGCCACCCGCGGCTGGGGGCTCCGCCCCAAGACCCCCGTCTGTGAAACGTTTGAGTACACTAGCTTTCTCACCACGTCTCCTAAGTTAGACATTTTTGCTTATTAACGATTAGTTTTCGCCCTCTCCCTTTACCAAAATCCTGGTTAAGTGACAATAGACCACGACTTCAGAACTTCCATTCTACGATATCTTTGCCCTACAAAAAGTTCCTTTTTTGAAAATTTCTGATGACGTCATTGCATGTGATTTGTGGTTTGGGCCCCCCCCAATCAAAAATTCTGGCTACGCCTATGACATCGATGCTCCCAAAATTGAAGAACCAATTAAAAACAAATGAGGCTGAAAATTGGCAAAAAATTAAGAACGCTCAGCTTCAACTAAAAAAAAAGTGTATCAATCAAACCGGAATCCTATAATTTTAAATTATTGCAGCATAACACCTGACTAATGCTTCAAATTAAATTCGCTTTATTGTTTCCGTTTTGTTTTTACAGTATGAGTAAAAAGTATGACTTTTACTATACAAAGAAATATTTTGCTAAATTTTCAGGAGAAAAAAATCCCAAACATCCACAGTACGGTCAAGGTGATGACGCAGGAGGTTCTTCTGGAAATAAAATCGAAGAATTTGTACCTAGTCGACTGATTGGTTCGTGAATCTTTTTTTTTTTCACTTAAAAGCAGGGCAGCTGCATTCATAATGAATCTAATATACTTTTTATGCCCGTATTTTTGTGAGTTTATTAATGGCGTTTACTTGCAGCATTTGTTTTTTTCATATTCTTTGTAGATATTTAATAGTAAACACAGTATATTTTGTTGTATAATAAACCAGCAGTACAGTATTTTGTTCCATAAATTCGTAATTTGTTTTATTCGCGTTATTTTCCGTAGATTGTCAATACGTCTAGTCTCGAGTAAAGCCTTACAATCTCGTAAATGATGATAACTAAGAAAGCGACAGCTTAAAGATTGACAAAAATTTATGGTCATGGGCTGTTCATTAGTGCAATTCGTCACAAGTTTTTTAACCTTAAATGTAGTTTGGTGTTAATTTGCTTTTTGAATTTTTTTTTCTCAGATTGGTTCAAGCAAGAATACGGAACGACTGGTGACAATGACTTTCAGTCTGACGACACTGATATTGGAATAACGATGAAGAATATGTTTGTGGGCTGCGCAACAGTTCCCGGTCCGTGTTTTTCTCCGTTTAAAGTGCTCTTCGACACACCAGTACCCAAAATCCTTTAGTATAGCCTACACTGTACAATAGAATATAGTGAGGGTGGGGGCAAATTTTGTAATACTGTCTCTGAAACAGTACTATTGCCAGGCGCGCAATCAGAATTTTGCTAAAGGGGGAGCTTGAATTACCGAAGTTAAATTTTTGTTCAAACAAAATCCCTCTTGGCGGCGCGCTGAACACACCGTAGTACATTAAGTGCCATAATTGAATCGCATCACAGACTGGGGTTTGGTGTGGAAACACCAGCAGTCGGAGGCCATGGATATCTGGGAGCGAAGCCTCTGGCCGCTTGGCAATTTTTGTGATTTTTCGAAAAAATAGCCATTTTATGGCCATTGAATCACATTTGGCACAATTAAAGTTATAAAAAACTAAATTGCTAAGATTCGGAAGCCATTTGAAAAAGTTCAATTGCCCAGCTCCTTCCAGCTCCCTCATTTAAACGCTGGTATTTTTAGATCAAATTTTCGGAGTGACTTCGCCAATGTCTAATGAAAGTTGAATCTCCCTTATAGGCCTTAGCCTCCCCCAAGTTGGGCCACTGCTATTTAAAGAGAGGGTCAAACCAAAGTTTTAAAATTAACGTTTATAGCATCTCTACATGAGAGTCAAAAACTAGAAACGGACAAAACCGGACAAAAATTTTGTCACATACTGTATTAAACAGCTATAAAACTTGAATAAAAAAAAAGCACAATTTAAATATGACGTTGAATATAAGATTTGTATTAGCATGTATTATGTAAGTATTCCACAAAACAAAAATTTGTTGTTGTAGTACATATTTATCTTCATGTCAGCGGACAGCGTCAGAGGCTTAAACTTGGACGATCTGTACACTTTTCGTTGCAATAAGTACTTCGTGCATAGGCGTAGCCAGGATTTTTGATTGGGGTAGGGCCCAAACCACAAATCACATGCAATGACGTCATCAGAAATTTTCAAAAAAGGAACTTTTTGTGGGGCAAAGATATCGTAGAATGGAAGTTCTGAAGCTGTAGCCCGTTGGCATTTAACCAGGATTTTGGTAAAGATAAAGGGCGAAAACTGATAGATAGAAAGATCAAAATGTTTAACTTAGAAGACGTGTTGAGTAAGCTAGTGTACTCAAACGTTTCACAGACGGGGGTCTGGGGGCGGAGCCCCCAGCCACGGGTGGCTATGGGGGTCTGGGGGAGAAGCCCCCAGCCGCTGGGTGATTTTTGTAAGTTTTTGGAAAAAAAAGCTATTTTGATCCCATTGGATCACATTTAGCACATGTTCAGAGCCATTTGAAAAAACTAGGTTTTTTACATTGAAACCCAATCGAAAAAACTTAACTGTTCAATCATCCTTTTACTTGCAATTAAAGTCCAAAATACGTTTAAAATCTTGCATTATGGTGTAAAATTTTAATTGTAAGTGATTTGGTCCATGTCGGGGGAAGTAAAGCACATTGCCTCCTGCAATATTTTAGCAGTAAATAGTAATCTGCTCGAAGATTTTCCTGCAAGATTTTTGTTTGTCATGAATTTAACCAGTTATAGGAGCACATGTACGGCTAGGGGGCCCAGGCCCCCTCAACTGAAATTCAATAATTTGTTTAATGAGCATTTTCCCTGGCTATTTTTTTAAAAGTATTTTGTGCGTAAAAACAGGCAAGATGGAGGTGAATCGTTATTGAAAAATGGTACAATAAATGGTTACGCTTACTAAACATGTTATTCCTGGGCCAGATTTACATTGCGCGGGGTCCCTGGCACTCAGGGATTTTTGCAACATCTTTCTGCCAAATGTAAGTGAAGACCAAAAAAAGTTCTAGTATCTGAACGCTGGGCCCTGGCACTGTGCCATAAGGCAAATATGACGCTGGTTATTGCATTACGTTCATAAAAAGTTTAGGTGAGGGCCTGAGATTGCAAGTTTTTGGACAAAAACCCGTGATTTCACCCTGGTTATACGTTTAAATTGGTTGGAAAAAATTAAATTAAGGGGGTGCGCCGGGCCCCCTGGTCGTCAATATTATTTATTGTTAATTACTATTGTGCGCCTGTACTGTTATACGCAAAGATACTAAAAGAAACTGAAAATCAAGAAACAAGGAAAATTTTGTCGAATTGTTGTCATTGGTGGCATTTCGATTTAGGGGCCCGGGCCCCCTGTGCCACCCTCCCTGGCTACGCCTATGATTTTGAGACAACATCGCGCCCTAAAGTTTTTTCATAAAACAAAACAAAAAAACATTTAAAGCAAAATTAAAATAACTCTTTTTCCTAAACGTGGAGGACTCGAGTCAATTCTCTTGACAGTTTTTTTGAAACCTCCAGGAATTGCATGACATTATTATGACGTGGACAGGTGGTCGTCATTATGATTATTACTTACTTTTATACGTGTAAATCCTAAATTAAAGAAACTGCAGTTCCGTACAAGCACAACATACTGGCTATGCTCTCAATTTATTTATCATTGGTAGTATTTCAATTGGGGGATTTGCATTACAGCCTGGGTTATAGCATTAAGTTCATAATAACGTTAAACGAGGGCCGGGGGTTGCAACTTTTAGCACAAAACTTTTAGATTTCTCACAGGTTTTGCATTTAAATTGTTAAAAATTTGATTTACAGGGCCCCTGGCCCGGGACCCTTGGTCATCAGTAAGGAGATCCGGGGCACCCTGGTTATCAGTTAGGGGCTCCGGGGCCCCCTGGTTGTCGGGGAGGGGTCCCAGGGCACCTTGGTTGTTAATTAGGGGCCCTGGGGTCCGTTTGTCGCCAGTTAGGGGCTCCGGGGCACCCTGGTCGTTAGTTAGGGGCCCTGGGGCACCGGGGCCGTTGAGTGCCCCGGGGCCCCATGGTTGTCGGTTAGGGGCTCAAGCGCCCCCTGGTTGTCAGTTAGGGGGCCCCAGGTTGTTAGTTAAGGGCCCTGGGGGCCCTTGGTCGTCAATTAGGGACCCCAGGGCCCCCTGTTTGTCAGTTAGAGGCCCCGGAGCACTCGTTTGTCAATTAGAGGTCCGGAGGCTCCCTGGTTGTTAGTTAGGGGCTCTTGGGCCTCCTGGTTTTTAGTTAGGGGCCCCGGGGCCCCTGGTTGTCGGTTAGGGGTTGTTGGTTAGGTTTAGGGGTTGTTGGTTTGTTGGTTGGTTGTTGGTTAGTTAAGGGCCCTGGGGGCCCTTGGTCGTCAATTAGGGACTCCAGGGCCCCCTGTTTGTCAGTTAGAGGCCCCGGAGCCTTCGTTTGTCAATTAGGGGCCCGGGGGCCCCCTGGTTGTTAGTTAGGGACCCCAGGGCTCCCTCGTCGTCCGTAACTGCAACTAAACATCGCTAGATTATGTTGTCATAATTTTTTATCATTGGTGATATTTTAATTGGGGGGGCCCGGGCTCCCTGGGCCCCCCCCCTGGCTACGCCTATGACTTCGTGCTTGGAGGAATCTGTACCTGCTGGGAACTTTCTAGCGATTCAATGTTCCTGTGAATTTCTTTGGTCGAATGCTTGTTCTTTGAATTTGCTGCTCGTGCGAAGCCCCCAAGCAGAGATAATTATCACAAAGCGTCTAATCCGAGGACGCAAAGACATGACCAGAGTGAGGGATCAACCCAGATTATACGATCAGGATCACGACGCCTTTACCCTCTCGGCCACGCTGCCGACAAATTACAAATATTGAATAAGTTATTTGATAAGAAATATCATCATAATCATTGGCGTAACCAGCGGGAGGCCAAGTCCCTCTTTGTCCAGTCACTTAGAAAACTTAACCCCTAAATGCATGCCTTTAAATGTGCTTTAAACTTTGTTAAGAATTACGAAGAGATGAAAGGGGTAAAGTAATTTAGTTTTGCTGAAGGGCAAACGGCTTCCAAACTTTAGCAATGATTAATTCCTTCCGAATAGCTTTACAAACTTTCAAAATGTAGTCCAAATGGTGTTAATATGGCTGCTTTTTTGGAAAAATTACTAAAATCGCCCAGCGGCTTTGGGAGGTAGACAAATTTTAGGTTTGGGTGCAAGGCCCCTCTCCTAGCAAAATTATAGTTACGCACCTGATTAAAATTGTCCGAAGAGCTATAGATTTGTTGTCCGTAAAAACCAACTAAGTCTTTTTTTGTTTAGGTTCGAAAGCTCAACGAGACTCGTCAATTGGTTCATTTTTTGTGTACGCAATTGGAGCGGCATTTTGCAAACACGCACACGATCATGACATGGTTTCGCTCTTCGAGAGGGTATGTTGCTTAAGGTTTTACAAGCAAACAACTACAGTATGAACAGTCATGCAGTGCAGATTAGCTACAAAATGAAGAACATAGATTTGACGCTCCTATGACATCATTTTTGACATTGGATCAGTTTTGAAAAATCCGAAGTTTTAGTTTCGAGTAAATTTAAGAAACATCACCTAAAGGGGTAATCAAGTCAATCTTTTCACTGTTGTTGACTAAAATGTTGAAAATTACGGTTGTTATTTCGGGAATCAAATTGGGTGTGCTGATAAGGATTCTTTGCAAATAGTTAGGTCTGCACCGATCAAAATTGACTTTTAGTCATACTGTAATTCATAACTTTTTAAAAAATTAAAGATAGAGGGAAACGTTCGCTTTGAGCTTTTGCATGTCTCTTGATCATCTCTGACCTCAACTTTAAAGATTTAACTTTCAGGTCCGAGAGGCCATGAGAGCTGAATCAGAAGCGATGATAAAAAACGGTAGAAAACTTAACATCGCAGAGGAACCGTTTTGCAACTTTGGCACGAAGAAGCTGTATTTCTATCCTCATCCTCAACTGTTGAACAAATAAACGTCAATATCAGTAGGCCAAAGAAGCCTACTTTGGTTTTGTTAGTGCAGAAGCAGTTTTGTAAATGTATTTTGTTTGCATTGTACAAAATACACAATTATTATGATAGCTTGATCGTAACATATCATTAGAGTTTTAATCGCTGGTATAATCTTTAGCAATTTTAGCAGTATTTTATTACAATATTGCTCTTGCTGTGATTTATACCGATCAGTGGTCAAACCGATCAGTGGTCGAGTGGATAGAGCGTCTGCTGCTGAAACGGTAGACTCGGGTTTCATTCCCGGTCGGGTCAAACCAAAGACTATAAAAGTTGGCAATCACAGCTTCCCTTTTTGACGTTCAGCAATTAGAGGAACAGAGTGAAGCCTCCGCCGTGTGTGGTAGACAGGTGGGCAGGTGGCAGCTTGACTAGAAGTCCGAAAGGTCCCTTTGCTATCTTCTGGCCAAAGCAACTTGGTGAATAAACTGTAATTACAATCTGTGGTGTAAAGTAACGAAATACTTTTACTTGAGTAGATTACTCAAGTAGTTTTTTCCGGTAACGAGTACTTTTTGAGTATTTTTTTACAGGCTACTTTTACTTTTACTTGATTACTTTTAGAGTGAAGTAACGCGTCTTAAGTAGCATTTTGATTCAGAAAAGTGCAAAGTACAGTAATTTTAAGTTAGAACCATAACTTCGTCAGAACAGTCGACTTTACCGTGCAATTGTTCGATTCAGTTAAGTTAAAACTGAAAAAGCTTTACGCTCTTTGTGGCCGACTCCCGGAAAGTCAGAACGACTTCCTCTGGCAGTTAGATGGCAATATCAACCATCAACCCTGCAGCCGCAAGTAGTTCGATTCATTAATGAACAGAGCAGGACAGCGCTGTTTCAAGCGTTTAACTCTCTTCAGCAGCCCTCAGCATATCTAAACCAAAGGTATTCTTTGAAGGACCGCGAAGGACGTCAAGTTTTTTCAGTTTTGATTTTCGTGCTCACGCAGACAGGGAGCTCTTGTATTAAGGATAGCTAATGGCTGTCCTGAATATAAGAGACCATCGGTTTTTTTCTTGTTGTTTGCGAAGTACCACAAGCAAAAAATCGAATATTCCTTATAAATGCTCTGCACTACAAGTTGTTAAGGGTTGACCAGTCTGGCCAAAAGATGTCTGGGAGGTAACTTTGGTTTAGATATGCTGAGGGCTGCTGATGAGACCTTAAGTCTCAAAACAGCGCTGTCTAGCTCTGCATAAATCAGCCAAGTTAGTTCTATTTTCCTCCTTTTTTTGCTTGCAACTGTCAGAACACTGCAGCAATGCCTTTTTCCTACGTGTGCGAGTACGTACCAGATCCAGTCTGACAAATAGCAATTCAAAATGGTCTTAGTTTCACTTCACGTTCTTTGTTTGATGTCTGCCCTTTGCCACATACTGGCATGGATGTTTACTTCATTAAAAGCAAATCATGAAAGAAGCAAACAGAGATATAACTTAAATTTGCCAAAAATGTGTTCTATGATTACTAAACGTTTCCATAGCGAAATTCTACAGAGTGAGCCAAAACATCATACACCGTACCGGTATATGCAATAAACATTATTGTACGGCGCTGTAATTTATTGTGCAATGTAATTACTAAATGTTCTTAATATGATGATCAGTTTCGTCCTAGTGGAGACCCAGACTATCTAAATGGGCTTTTTACAATAATTTTGTGCGATTTATTGACGCAACGTTTTTCAGACTTCTGTCTGCCTTCAGATGTTGTGAAATAAAATTCAATTCAAAAAAATCCACATTAATTTTTATTAACTAATCCAAAAAACATTTTCGCAAAATATACTGAAATAGCTATGGTGCATAACTTTTGGCCCACCCTGTAGATACAGCGGTAAGACACGTCTACAGAGTTTTTAACTTTTAGCATAATTTAATAGTGACAGTGAATGAGTATTTGAGCAAAGATGTTATAAAGTGATTCCATGGCATGATTTTCAAATCTCAAAGTCTTGCTGTTGTTCTTTTTGATCAATTGTCTGGAACATAATAACAAAAAACTTGCAGCAACTAGTAATTTATGACTTATTGGGAAAATCAGTAATTTATGACTTCTTGGGTTAGAAGACCACGCGCGATGTGGCAGTAATGTAAAGGTAGTCGACTAGTTGTCTGTCCGATTAAATAGTTTGTTCATTTTGCTTCATTAGTTTCGAAAATACTTCTACTTGAGTAGTTTAAAAACGACTACTTTTTTACTTTTACTAAAGTACTTTTTTTTGTCAGTACTTTGTACTTTACTTCAAGTAATTTTTTCGTCAGTAACGAAACTTTTACTTGATTACAATTTTCGAGTACTTTTTACACCACTGATTACAATTGTACAACATAACCAAGCTTAGGTCCACTCCATAACAACAGCCCTTGAGAAAAAGGGTCGACACATGACGCAAAATCCTGATGGTTAAGAGCGTAACCCTCGTTTATTTTACCAAAAAATTCGACACGCTGGGTGTATTGGTCTTGTCAGCGTAAAAATTGTGAAATAAACCGAGAAATTCATGGAACGCCCTTACGATTATGATTGTACGTCAAGTGTAAACCAGGCCTAACGACCTAGCCTATACCAGCATATTGTAGACAGCACTAATAATATTGCAAGAGTCAGCGATATAAGAAGCCTAAGTGCTTTTGGTTTTTTCGAAAAAGGCGAAATTTCATTCTTCAGCATGCTTTTTGGATTAAAATATTTTTTTAATAACAGTTTTTTTTTCAATTTTTCGCCTACCTGCGAATCGAGTTTTAATGCTATATTTTGTTGAAATCCATCACAACGTACGATATTTCGATCAATAGATTTAATTTTTTTCTTCTTCATAAGCTTAGATACAATTAAGCCTTTAGTGCCAATTTACAAAACTTTATGATTTAGTTTTCTTCGTTTACCGCTACTGCGGGCCAGCTCGAGTTCTAAAACTCCAACTTTGACATAGGTTTACACCCTCGGAGATTTAGAAATAATAAAAGTTCTAAACTTTTGACTATGATAAGTTTCCATGTTTTAGAAAGTTAATTCCTACTACAGTATATATTCTTTAAAGAGATCGGTTTTATTGAAGAAATGAGAACGAAGGTAATAAAGAGGTGCTCCAAACATAGGCGTAGCCAAGATTTTTGATTGGGGGGGCCCAAACCACAAATCACATGCAACGGCGTCATCATAAGTTTTCAAAAGAGGAGCTTTTTGTGGGACAAAGATATCGTAAAGTGGAAGATCAGAAGCCGTGGCCTTGTTTTGACACTTAACCGGGACTTGCTAAAAGGAGAGGGCTTAAACTCAAAGCTAAGTAGCCAAAATGTCTAAAGCGGAGGGAGACGCGTCGAGTAAACTTGTGTTAGTCAAATGTATCGCAGACGGAAGTCTGGGGGCGGGGCCCTCCGCAGCCGGAAGCTATGAGGGTCTGAGGACAAATCCCCCTGTCGCTGGAAAATGTTTTGTATTTTTCTGGAAAAAAGCTATTTTAATGCCCTTGGATCACAATTTGCACGAGTTCAGAGCCATTTTAAAGAACTAGATTTTTAACATATGATAGTCAATTAAAAAATTAAATTGTTCAATCCTTTATTTAATAACAATTTAAGTCCAAAACCCGTTTAAGATCTTATATTTTGGTGCTAAATTTTGTAAGTGATTTGGTCCAAGTAGGGGAACGCTAGGCACATTGCCTCTTCAGTGCCGCAACTAGAACGCTGTTTTAAGGGGGGCAAAATTTGTTTCAGGGGGGGCCAAAATTTTGGGGTTGGTTGATCAAAAAAAAAAAAGGTCATCGCTCCAAATTGGTCTAATTTTCTTGTAGTTTTCTGTTGATCTCCAATAAAAAAGCCACCATCTTGAAAATGTCGCAAGGGTAAGAGGAGTTTGGGGAAGCATGCTGAGCAGTTTGGGGGGCGAAATTTTTGTTTGGCTGGCTCCCCCTAAGTTGAGGCCCCGTGCCTCCTGCAATATTTTAGCAGTAAAATAAAAATCTACACGAAGATTTTTTTAGACATTTTCGTTTTGTCATGAAAATAAGCAGCTGTAGGAGTACATGTACGGTTAGGGGACCCAGGCCCCCTCCATTCAAACTCAGTAATTTGTTCAATGAGCATTTCACCTAATTTATGAAAATATTTTTTCGCGTAAAATTAGCTAGGTGGAAAAAATTTTAAATGAAATATGGTACAATAGATGGTTAGACGTGCTTACAAGCATGTTATTTCTCGGGCCGGATATACGTTGCGTGGGGCCCCAGGTACCATAGGCGTAGCCAGGATTTTTGATTTGGGGACTCCCAAACCACAAATCACATGCAATGACGTCATTATAAATTTTCAAAAAAGGAACTTTTTGTGAGGTAAAAATCTCGTAGAATGAAAGATCTGAAGCCATAGCCTGCTGGCACTTAACCAGGATTTTGGTAAAGGGAGAGGGCGAAAACTAATAGTTAGAAACTGCAAATGTCTAACGCAGGAGACGTGTCGAGTAAGCTAGTGTACTCAAACGCATCACAGACGGGGGTCTGGGGGCGGAGCACCTAGCCGTCGGTGGCTATGGGGGTCTGGGGGCCAAGGCCCCAGCCGCTGGGCGACTTTTGTAAGTTTTTGGAATAAAAGCTATTTTAATCCCATTGGATCACATTTAGCACGTGTTCACAGCCATTTGAAAAAACTAGGTTTTTTACATTTGAAAGCCAATCGAAAAAACTTAACTGTTCAATCATCCTTTTACTAGCAATTTAAGTCCAAAACACGTTTAAAATCTTGCATTATGGTGTAAAATTTTAATTGTAAGTAATTTGGCCCATGTAGGGGATGTAAGGCCCATTGTCTCCTGCAATATTTTAGCTGTAAATAATAATCCCCTCGAACATTTTCCTCAGAGATTTTTGTTTGTCAGGATGTTAATCAGTTATAAAAGTACATGTACGGCTAGGAAGCCCAGGCCCCCTCAATTGAAATTCAATAATTTGTTCAATGAGCATTTTCCCAAGCTATTTTTTTAAAGTATTTTGTGCGTAAAAACAGGCAAGGTGGAGGTGAATCGTTATTGAAAATGGTACTATAGATGGTTACGCTTACTAAACAACATGTTATTCCCGGGCCGGATTTACATTGCACGCGGCCCCGGGCACTTAAGGATTTTCGCTACATCTTCCTGCCAAATATAAATAAAGACCAAAAAAACTTCTACTACCTGAGCGATATGGCAAATACGGCGCTGGTTATTGCATTACGTTCATAAAAAGTTTAGATGAGGGCCTGAGGTAGCAACTTTTAGAACAAAAACCTTTCATATCACCCTGGTTATACGTTTAAATTGGTTGGAAAAAATTGAATTAAGGGGGTGCGCCGGGCCCCCTGTCGTCAATATTATTTATTGTAAATTACTGTTGTACGAGTTTACTGTT
This sequence comes from Trididemnum nubilum, assembly GCA_963965965.1. Taxonomy (NCBI): domain Eukaryota; kingdom Metazoa; phylum Chordata; class Ascidiacea; order Aplousobranchia; family Didemnidae; genus Trididemnum; species Trididemnum nubilum. The sequence goes on along the minus strand of OZ014472.1, from coordinate 35,494,353 downwards.
GTACGCAAAGATGCTAAAAGAAATTGAAAATCAAGAAACAAGGAAAATTTTTGTCAAATTGTTGTCATTGGTTGCATTTCGATTGAGGGGATCCGGGCCCCCTGTGCCACCCTCCCTGGCTACGCCTATGATTTTGAGATAACATCGCGCCCTAAAGTTTTTTCTTAAAAAAAAAAAAAAAACATTTAAAGCAAAATTAAAATAACTTTTTTTCAAAATGTGGAGAACTTGAGTCAAGTCAATTGACAGTTTTTGAAACTTCCAGGAATTGGATGACATTATTATGACGTGGACAGGTGGTCGTCATTATTATTACTTAGTATACTTACTTTCGTACGCGTAAATCCTAAATTAAAGAAACTGCAATTCCGGACTAGGTCAACATACTGGCTATGCTCTCATTATGTTTATCATTGATAGTATTTCAATTGGGGGGGGGGGTTGCATTACCGCTTGTGTTATAGCATTAAGTTCATAATAACGTTAAACGAGGGCCTGGGGTTGCAACTTTTAGCACAAAACTATTAGATTTCTCACAGGTTTTGCATTTAAATTGCTAAAAATTTGAATTACAGGGCTCCTGCTTGGGACCCTTGGTCGTCAGTTAGGTACCTCAGGGCCTCCTGGTTGTCGGTTAGGGGCCCCGGGCCCCCTGGTTGTTAATTAGGGGCTCCGGGGCCTCCTAGTTGTCGATTAGATGCTCTGGGACCCCCTGATTGTTAGTTAGGGGCCCTAAAAGCCCCTGGTTGTCAGGTTGGGCCCCGGGACCCCTGTTTCTCAGTTAGGGACCCTGGGGCCTCTTAATTGTCGGTTAGGGGCTTCGCGGTCCCCTGGTTGTTAGTTTGGGGCCTTGGTCCCCTCTAGTCGTCAGTTAAGGGCTCCGGGGGCTTTGTTCGTTAGTTAGGGGTCCCGGGGCCATCTGGTTGTCGATTAGGGGCCCCGGGGCACCCTGGTTGTAAGTTAGGCCCAATGGTTGTCGGTTAGGGGCCCTGGGGCCCTCCTGGTTGTTTGTTAGGGGCCCGGGGGCCCCCTGGTTGTTAGTTAGTGGCCCGGGGCTCCCTCGTCGTCATTAATATTATTGTTAATTACGGTTGTGTACGTAATACCTGAAAAAAAACTGCAACTAAACATCGCTGGTCTATGTGGTCATAATTTTTTTTATCCTTGGTGGTATTTTAATTGGGGAGGGACCGGGCCCCCTGCCCACCCCCCCTGGCTACGCTTCTGCATGTACCCGTTGAACCACTTTTGTTTAGGCCCTGGCAAAAGTACCCAATGTTAAAAAGCAGCTCTCAAATTCCGTGAGTAAATAATACTTGAAGTCGTCTAGATTGAGAAGCGAATTCGTTTATGACTTTGTGATTTCTCCCATGTTTTCTTTGACTTTGTTTCTGCCTACGCTAATCATACACAGCTCACTAGTGCAACCTTCCCCAGAGGTTGTTCAGAGCCAAGTTTTCACTCGCTTCAGAGTGCTGAAAGAGCTCTCCACAGTACAAGTAGTAGATGGCAAAGTTACAGCATTAACAATGCATGTCGAACAGTAGGATAGAACTTACAGTATTAAATTATTGTTTCATCTAACAACCTGCTTTTTAACATTTTTAAGTTCGTTTGAATGCTTCCACAGATCATACCACGTGAGGGCTTCGATGCAAAAACTTTCAGTCTTATACAGGGGTCGAAATTAACTTTTTCAACAACTTGCCCGTCTGGCAAGTGATATCAAATGTCTACTTGCCCGAGGAAATTTTAACTTGCCCGAAAAAAAATAGGCAAACAAAGTTTCGAGGCTCTTTACCTTTAAAAAAAATGTCGAAATAGCTTTTATAGCGTCGGAGCTATTATTTGGCCACTCTTTGAGAAATGGGTAACTATGAAAAATTCTGTTTCAGATTGAACATTTTCGTCCAGCTTCATGAATCTACGCTGGAATGAATAAAACTAAACGTGACGGTATCCGGTATATAATTATAGAGGTTCATTACGTTGAAATAGACAACGGGTTGTTATTATGACGTAAGATGCTGGGTAAATCACCTAAAATAGTGTGAAGTTGATGCAAAACTTTATACTATTTTAGGTAAATTTAGAAAATTTCTCGTTGTATTTTGATTGGTCGAATTTTTTTCTGTTGGACAATTTGATTGGTGGAAAAATATTGCTTCGTTTTAGTCCGAAATGTGCCCAAGAAATTAATGTACAGTTTGTAGTGAATAAACGAATTCTTTTTGACGGCAAAGAATAGGCGTTAAAGAATTGATGTAGGTTGCTTACAGAACAAATAACTGAAACGAGGATCTTGCTGTAGCCAAAATGGAAAATTGTGCAGCGTTAATATGTTTGGCACACTCTTCATGCTATAGTAAATGCTGTCCGACTGCGGAATCACACTAGACACTAATAGAGCTAGTGATTTTGAATTCTCGATTCGGCAGAGTTTTTCGTTGGTCTTTTGTCACTTCTTTGGAAAAAAATTTGTAAAATGTACTTTTTGGCAAAAACACTGAATGTGCAGAATAATTACGTTATTAGTTTATAATACGTGTATTCTATTTCGAGAATCAAGTTTTTTTGTGCGCGATTGTTATGGTAAGGTGACGCAGTAAATAGCTTTTTCCAAATGCATCACGCAAAAATTGATTTTTTGGTTATAATGCATTTTCAATCGCGAATATTTTGGAATCATTTGCAAAAGTTATTGAAGCTAAAATATCTTCAAAATAATCATGACAAAAAAATTGCAAAATTCTTGACGTTGTCATCATGCTGCGCAGGATATAGTTGTACTTGTGATATTTGAAACTAAGCAGAGGTTAACGCGCTAGCTTTCAAATTTTTTCACACAAAAAAACGTAACATTTTGTGCCAAAAAGTTGCAAAGCGCGTCTAAGTACCGAAAAATTTGCGTGCGATCAAGAAGTCTTAATCGCGATTAACAATGTGCGTACGATTAACCAAAGTGTTCATTGTGATGATTGCTAAGTGCTAAAATAAACCAAGCAACAGTATTCTCTACTAACATTTTATTTTATTGCAACAAAGCGGACTTAAATTGCATCTGTAAATAATGTTCTTTGATGTTGTTTAATACGCTGTATTTTGTTATAGCTTGCCCGTCGGGCAAGTTAAGCCGAAAAATAACTTGCCCAAGGTGACTTCAGCTTGCCTGCGGCAAGAGGGCTAGCGTTGATTTCGAACCTTGGTCTTATAGATCACAGGTTCTCAAAGTGCCCCGTAAGGAGCCGAGAAAAAGAAAACTTAGGGGCCGAGAAACCTAGGGGTTCCACAAGGTATTCATCTACTTTTTTGTTTTTATTTTAGAAATTTGTTTTGGGGCTCTGTAATTAATGGTCAACCTCTTCAAGGGCTCCATAGCACGAAAAGTTTGAGAATCCCTGTTGTAGATATTGCCAATTTGCCCTGTTTCGGCCATAAAATCTCTCGACAAAGTAACTGCTCGAGTAGAATGTAACATCAGAAAGCAATTAGGCGCAAAATTTGAATCATCAAACTTTTCACAAAATTAAACGTTTTGTGGGTACAACATCATGCCTTTCTAAGCGCAAACCAGCTCATTAGCGAAAGAAACTTAGACAATCGGTCATAGTTGAGGTGGTTCCGCAATTCGAGAGCTTGTTCAAGGACTCACTGCATCATATGTCAAAACCCGGGGGGGCATGACCCCCTGCCTCCCCCCCCCCTTCCTTCGCGATGCCTATGATAATCAAACATCGCGTTGTTTCTTCTGTAAGAAATTTTGCGAAGTCATCCGTTTCTGATGTCATGATAGTTCGAAACGCAAGTTTGAACGCGTTCGTCTCTGGAGCGGGAGGTCTGAGGTTCAAATCTTGGGCCGGTCGAATCGGACACTGTGTTGCCAACGGCTCGCCACCTCTGCGACATTTCTTCGAAAGGAGCTGTGTTGCCCGGGCGCAATGACGCGGAGACGGGCCCCGCCAACTCATTACACGCTTCGGCGTAATCCAGCGAGTATAATGAAAGATTTGATTTGATTTAATTCACGGAGAAAGGGAATAGTGGAACAAGGTTTGGGACACCTCTTTAGTCTTTATTATCTCAAGTAGTTCTCATTTCTTCAACAAAACCGATTTCGAGCAGTATTTCTTCAACGATATTTGGTTGTAAAACTTTGGTGTAAAAACAGATTATAATCAGAGTGTCGTACACTTCCAAAGTTCAACTGAATTAATCAGTTCGTTTGTGTTGTCTTAGGCATATAGTTATTGATTGTCTGCTGAATGCAAATGTCTTGTACACGCAAATAATAAGAGTCGTATGCACCAAAGTGGATTAACTTTGATCCGAAGATTAACACAAATTTTAGGGTGAAGACTTCGACAAGAGCCAGCAAATTGCTATAATTATCCAGTACTTCAAGGATAGCACCTCTAAAAATGCTCTTTTAGTTTATTTTAATCGAATAAGTCCAACGGTGTAGAAGATAGAAAATTGATAGGCCGAGGATTAAAGTTAATCCACGTTGTTGCATATGATCCCATGAGTATCTTTATTAAATGATCTCTCTTAATTGATATCTGGCACGTGTTTTTACTAGAGAAGTTACGAGCTAAAGTGTAAACTATAAGCAATGACTTAAGACTTTACGCCGTAGCACCAAGTCTGGGGTGTACAATATTTTTGCAGTTGGCGACCGCATTACGTTGAGTTCTATTAAAAGAGGACCAAAAGAAAAATCAATGGGGGTATCTAAATTTATAGGGCAATCGTATTAGATTAGCGTTAACTTCATCCTTCTTGAACCAGCCATTCCAGAAATATTCAATTTCAAACACGACGTAGGAGCCTTTCTAACCAAACGTTTTATTGGCATTACTTTGAAAAATAATGAAGTCAACGGCAATCGATTCGTGGTCGATAATAACCGATTTGTGGTCGAGTGGATAGAGCGTCTGCTATTGAAGCGGTAGACTCGGGTTCGATTCCCGGTCGGGTCAAACCAAAGACTCTAAAAATTGGTATACACAGCTTTCCTGCTTGACTTTCAGCATCAAAAGGGACAGTGTGAAGCCTCCGCCGTGTGTGGTAGACAGGTGGGCAGGTGGCAGTTTGACTAGAAGACCGAAAGGTCCCTTCGCTGTCTCCTGGCCAAGGCAACTTGGTGAATAAAATGTAGTTACAATTACAATTGCAATCTAATCTAATGCGATTGCCCTAACTTCACATACCCCCATTGACTTTGTCTTAATCCTCTTTTAAGTACAGCCGCCATATTGAGTAGAATATTTTTGGGCTTACCTTAGTTTTTGTAGAAATGATTTATCTTCTAAGGCACTAATTGCTTATTGTGCAATGTGCATACAGTATATCGGATATACCTGGCGCGTACCCGGGATTTTGCTCAAGGGAAGGTTTTGAACTTAAAAATACGTTTAATTTTCTTGCGCTGAAAAATAACTCTATCAGGCGGGTGAAATGTGTTGAGCAAACTAATACATCTCAAGCGTATCATAGACGGGGTCAAAACACCGTAGCCGATGAGCAATTTTTGTGATTTTTCGGAAAAAAATTGTTTCCACGCCAATTGGATGTTATATTTTGCTCGTTATCAGGATTATTTGAAAAAAATAAATTACTAAGACTTCAAAAAGCCCCTCCAAAGAATAATTTGCTCAGTCCCTTCAGCCCCCTTCCTACTTACTGGTCATTGGTTAAGTCCAAAACTCGTTTTAAGCTTGCATACTCGGGTCAAATTTTTCAAGTGACTTCGTTAAAAACGAAACGGTAATATACCTCAGCACATCAACCACGTCTCCCCACCCCTCACTGGAAGCTCTGTGGCGGGCGCTAGCCCAAGCCAATCCCTGGGGCTAGCCGTGGCACGCACCGACCAGGACTATTAGCCGTAACCCGGGTCGGCGGTGACGAGCTGTGGCTGGTCAACACACTATATAATCACTAACTTGTGGAGGCTAAGCATCTTAATCAAACACTCCATATGCGCTGCTGCGCGTCTGTCAAACGTTGTAAATACATTACTAAAATTTCAAACTTTTGCAGTGTTTTTACTACGTTTGACAGAGGTGCAGCAGCGCGTACGGAGTGTTTGATTAAGATGCTTAGCCTCCACAGTTAGTGCTTATGCAGTGTTTTGTTCCAGCCACGGCTCCTCACCGCCGACCCGGGTTACGGCTAATGGTCCTGGTCGGTGCGTGCCACGGCTAGCCCCAGTGGGTTGGCTTGGGCTAGCGCCCGCCACAGAGCTTCCGGTGAGGGGTGGGGAGACGTGGTTGATGTGCTGAGGTACATTACCGTTTCGTTTTTGTTTAGTTTCTACTCCGCCTGACGAACCCATTAGGGGGAAACAGACTGTAGTGGGGTTTTAAATTTTTAATGTTTTTTAATGATTTTAATTATTTTAACTGAACTTCCTGCATCGTTAGATTTCCACTTAGAAATTTTGCTAGGGTAGCCAACTACAAACAAAATTTCAGCAACATGTTTGCAACTCTCAATAAGTGTTTTCGACAGTGTTATTGTCAAAATAAAGTAGAGAATAAGAATTGTAAATTAGCTGCTTATTAGGTAAAATTCAGTCAGCTTCCCAAAAGTTAGTCTACTGTCACAGCACTGCCAAAATGGCAACACTAAAGAAAGTGGAAAATTTTTAACTTTGAACTGCAATATCTTGAAAACGAGAAGACGTACAAAGTTCAAATTTGTTGAGAATCCATTTTAGGTTTTTCCAACCATTTGGTCAAAAACGCAAAACTTAACTTGAATGCTGTTTTGAAGAGATTGAGACAAGGTCAATTACGCACACAAATTTTAATCGAAATCGTTAGCTGTTGTTCTACGACTAAACATTGTATTGTGATGTCACAATGAGGATTATTTACTGTGCTGAGTCTTGTTTTTTTTCTGTTCTTTCATGTCTTTTTGAGCCGGCCATGATTTGACCATGTGCATAGTTGATGGAATACAAACCTGTTCGCTGTGAAATGCACGCGAGTTGCGTTTTGCTTTTTACACGAGACTTCTAAAAAAGGCTTGGAGTCAAGAAGTATTTTAGCGACCATGTTAGTATAACTGTTTCATTCCCATTGCTCTGTCTGCTTGAGTGAATGCATTTTTGCTGTTTTTGCAGCATCGTAAAATTGCAAACGTAAAAAGCGAGTTTTTTCAACTTGAACGATTGCCAAAAAGTATCTCAGTTGCTTGCGCAATGCGCAACAACTCTCTAAAGCTGAACAAGGGAAAAATCGTGTATTCCCTAGAAAGCCTCTGCCACTGTGCAAGCCATTAAGATTTGTCTAATTTGGCCAAGAGGTTTGTCCAGCTGGGGAATAGCTTTGGTTAGATATGCTCAGGGCTGCTGATGAAAGCTAAAACTCGAAACAGCGCTGTCCAGTTTTGTGCATCAATGACTCGAGCTGCTTGCGCCTCAATCAATCTATCAAATCAACTTTTATTCGGAATGGTTCAACGCTTACACCACAACACATTTTGAATAGCACTGAGCATGCACAAAAAGGATGAAAACTGTGAAAGCACAAAAACCAAACCAGGACCAGGCTCGTCGAATCCCGGGGGGTCCGGACCCCCAAAGATATGCATTGGAGGGGTCCAAAGAGTAAAGGCCCCCCCAATAAAAATACATGTTTGCGATTTATCATGAATATCAACAAAATAACATTTCTGTCTGGTCAGATTTTTCTTGCTCAAGATCTTGAAAATTGCATATCACGGCGCTGGGCCAAGATTTCATAATAATAATCACAATACGAGTATGTATTATATCTCTTAGCCATTACATGGCAAAATTTTTGTTGTGTATGTCAAAAACTCATCCTTGTGACTGTGTGTCTGTCACTAAAGCTAACGAAGTCAAGATGAGAAATGTCCCGACTGTTATACAGTAGCAGGACACTGAGGGCGAGAGCAGGCTGAGACTTGCAGCGTCAGAGGAAGGTAGCCTAAAGAACGTTTTCCAGTTGGTGTTTTGCGAGTAGTAGAAAGTTAGTTGGCTAGCTGTTGTGACAAAACCAAAAAGCTCTTCGACTGAAGAAAATAAATAATGCTTCGTTGGACCAGTGCCGTTGCTATGTGGGGGCCGTTCCCCCCATTTCGGTTTATTCAGAACACGTTTTTGGAGCATCACGTAACGACAAGACAACAGGCAATAATGGAAAAAGGAATAATAACGTTCAAACTTAATTCTCATTTGTAATTTTTTCGATTCTTTTCCAATTGCCGGCCACCAACTGCTGTACAAAAATGTGACGCAATAATTCGTCTTATTAACACGCCTTCAGTAGCGTAGCCAGGGGGGGGGGGGCGTTGGCCGGAAAAGTATGCAAAATCGCACGTTTTTAGTGCATTTGAGGCTGATTTTTGCTCCAAAAATGAAAACAGCCCCCCTTTAAACGAATTTGGTAGCCGAAGTTGTGAAAGAGTTGCCGTGATGCGGCCGGAAGAATCGTTTGAATTTGTCATTTCGGCCGAAAAATCCGTCCCAATTTTTTTTTTCTGGAGATCACCTGTTTTTGAGCGGAAAAACCGTTTCAATTTGCGATTTCGGCCGAAAAATCCGACTCAATTTCGGATTTCGATGAAGACCTTTCTCTTTCTTTTTTTTTTTTTTTTTTTGGAGATCACCTGTTTTTGGGCGGAAAAACCGCTTATTGAATTTGCGATTTCGGCCGAAAAATCCGTCTCAATTTCGGTAAAGGATTTTTTTCGTTTGTTTGTTATTTTTTTTTTGGAGATCACCTGCTATTGGGCGGAAAAACCGTTTGAATTTGAGATTGCGGCCGAAAAATCCGTCTCAATTTCGCTTAGAGTTTTCTCAACCTTCCAAAAAAGCCCCCCTACCCCTTAGCGAAATTTTGGCTACGCGCCTGCACGCCGTTACGGATGTGTCGCGAAATAGGGATGTAAGCCTATAGAATCACTACCGGTACTTCGTTAGTGATTATGACCTGAAACAATACGTAAAAATATTTAAAAAAAACAGCTGTTTTTGATTTTTTAAAGCACACTCAAGATTTTTTTAGGTCGCAGTTAGTGGCGCAACCAGGGAGAAGGGGCTAAAGGGGATTCAACTCCTTTTAGCCAAGTCATTTTGAAGATTTAACCCAACATACAATCGTTTAAACATGTTTTGGATTTGACTTGAAGTAAAAGGGGGGCAGAAGGGGCCAGGCAATTTAATTCTTTCAATGACTTCTGAATTTTAGCAATTTATTGCAGTTATTCATAAAGCTTCATAAACGTGCGAAATATGACTGAAATTCAAAAAACGCGCGAATGTTAAAGTTGCTATTTTTGCCGCAAAATCACATAAATCACCCAGCGGCTGGAGTCTCTGCCTCGCTCTGTGATACTCTTGAGTTGCATCAGTTTGTTCAGCACGGAGCCTAAATTACTGTAGACAATTTTTTTGCAAAAAAATTTTACTTTTGGTTCAAGCCCCCTCCCTCTTAGCAAAATCCTGGTTGCGCTTTTGGTTGCGTTCATTGCTGCAAACAGATTTTTCAAGCGATTATATGGGCCGGATATGAAACGAGCTTAGAAACGCTACCGGCCTTATTCGTCTCTTTTTTCGGACATGAATACAAAATTGTTAAAATGGCGGGTAATTTGTAGCCGTAAAATATCAGGTTTTTTGTGCAAAAGTTCAGTTTATTTTTGTGCCCACTTAACTTTCGGCTGGTGCTCCCTCATTTCGGTTGCTTTGGCGATGGCACTGCGTTGGATCATTGAGGATAAAATAGGCTACCGGTATTTATTTGGAAAAAGATTAGTTCCTGTTAGCCAGGTTGATTATTTAGCTCAGTAGTGAAAATCGCAACGCTAACAAGTACGGAACTACAGTGGCGTCGCTAGAAATGGTGCCATTTGGGCGGGGACTTAATGGAAGGTGTCATCCCTTAAAGTTGTAGGCAGAGGCTTGGCCAGTAGCGTAGCCAGTGGGGGGGCGGGGGGGGCTCGAGCCTCCCCCATTGGCTTGTGAAGTATGCAAAATCGCATGTTTTTAATGCTTTTGAAGCCGATTTTTTGTGAAAAATTGAAAATAGCCCCCCCATAGGAAAACAGCCCCCCCTCAAATGTCTGAATTTGCGAAATTGGACGAAAAATCAGTCTCAATTTTGGTGAAGACCTTTTTTTTTTTTTTTTTTTTTGGAGACCACCTAATTTTGGGAGGAAAAAAGCTTTGAATTTCGGATTTCGGCCGAAAAATCACTCTGAAATTTGGCGAAGACCTTCTTTTATTTATTTTTTTTTTGGAGACCACCTCATTTTGGGAGGAAAAAAGCTTTGAATTTCGGATTTCGGCCGAAAAATCACTCTGAAATTTGGCGAAGACCTTTTTCTTTTTTTTTTTGGAGACCACTTAATTTTGGGAGGAAAACACCTATGATTTTCCAAGGTTTCCGAGACATTTCGTCTCAATTTTCGGACAAACCGTCTGAAACTGATTTAAGATCAATGAAAATTCGAGTCAAGGTCGTTTGCACACTTTTCACTCTTTCAAAATAGCCCCCCCCCCTTTTCCAAATCCTGGCTACGCGCCTGGGCTTGACGGAACGATTTTCAAAGTGGGGAACCTGGCACACAGGCGCATCGAAAATTTTGACCCAACCGCGCTTCCTTTCAGAAAATATCGGGGATACGGAGCAAAGCCGGCTGCTGAAATATTTTTGCTAATTTTTGAAACAAAGTAAACCATTAATTTCATTGTACCGGTATCAATGTATTTTTGTGCATAATGGTTGTTTTTTACTAAGGTATCCTGGAAAATTTTATTTTTTGTTAAAACGACATTTTCACGACAATTTAAAAGTTTACCTTTTCACAGAGTTGCAAAATAAATTCACAGGGTTTACATGAATTTGCTGTTATTTTAGCTAAAGAAATTTAACTACTATTTTATGAATTTTTACATCAAAATTTTGATTATATCATCACAAAAAGTTGTCACCCTAAAATGGTGCCACCTGAAGTGGGCCGACCCCGTCTAGCTACGCCACTGCTGAACAGTCGAGCGAAAAAAAAATTTTTTAATCAAAAAGTTACCAAAGTTTTAGAATAACAATATGTTTGCTTGTACCAAATTTGGACGCAATAGGTCAGGTGACATTGATTTTAGGGCCCAAAAACCGCCGCAAATGTTTGGCGTGAAAGAGGTCGCATTCAAAAAATACCACAAAAAATATTTCACACGGTTATATATGTCAAGATACCATTTTATTCCCACCAATCCACTTTTGGCTGCGCTGAGGATTTTTTCCTTTTTCCAAAATATCGTACGCCCATCTCCTAAACGGCGTACCACCGAAACAAACAAAACAAAACTGTATCATATGCGTTATTGCGACGTACAAACAATGCAAACAAAATTCGCAAGATTTTGCCAAAAAAAACAGTGGTTATGAAATTGGACCCCCCCAATGATTTGAAGAAATCGACGCGCCTGACCAGATGACAGCGAAAATGACCATGCGGACTTCGAGTCAGTTGCCCCCCCAAAGCTGATTTGAAACAAAAGCAAAAAGTAAGTGTAAAACCAACACACATGACGGTATATACAAAGTTACGGTAAGTTGAAAAATTTACTTGCCCAGTCCCTTCTGCGAAAAATTTAACCAGGAAGTAGGATTTCTTTGGGAAAATTTTTCACAAAATGTCAGCATTAGTGTTGGAAAATTTTTACAGAGGAAGTATGTAGAATTAAAAGAGGATTTTAGTGCAGAAGAACCATATAGGAGAAAAAAAAGAAAAAATACATACAGTATCATACTAAGTTGACCATAACTTGCAAGTTTATTTGATTTTATTGTAACTAAAGGCTTTGTTAATTATTAGATATCGGCATCATTTAAATATTTTGATAGCATGTGATTTTTTAGTTTCTTTCCAAATAAGTTGGTTGAAGCTTGTTTTAGTTCATATGGTACTTGGGCCCAGATTTTTGGTCCAAGTATATGCATGGTCCGTCTACCTATTCTTAAGTTGGTGGGCTTTATGTAATAATTTGATTTGGAGCTGTATCTTGGTTAGTGGTTGATCTGGCCACCTAACTGCCAGTGAAAGTTGATCTGACTTCCCAGGAGTCGACCACGAAGGACGTCAAGCTTGCTCAGTTTTGATTTTCGTGGTCATGCAGAGGGGGAGCCCTTGTAGTAAGGATAGCTTACGGCTGCCTTAGTACAAGAGCCTAGCGATTTTTCGTTTGTTTTGTAAAGTACCACAAGTGAAAAATCGCTTATTTCCTACAAAAACTCTTCCACTGTGCAAACCACCACGGATTGGCAAAACGTTTTGTCTTGCTGGAGTAGATTACATGTGGTAGATGTGCTGCGGGCTGCTGATAAAAGGTAAAAGTTTGAAGTTGCGCTATCCAGTTCTGTGCATCAAGTACTCTTGAACATTTTCTGTAGCCTTGAAATAGGTTGCAGATTTGCTCGCAAATACCGTGTTTCCCCGAAAATAAGACAGGGCTTATATTAATTTTTACTCCAAAATATGGCACTAGGGCTTATTTTCGGGGGATGTATTATTTTGATATATCAAAAAATGAAATTACAAAGTAAAAATTACGAGATTTTAAATAAACAGAAATTACGAAAAAAGATCTACATTTACTTGCCATTAACATGTTTTTTATTCAGAAACTCATTAACAACAATTTATTCAAGAACAATCATATCATCATCCTCTAGAATGTCTTGCAAGTCATCAGTTTCCAAAATTGCAGCGGAGTTGCAGTGTAAATGAGTTACGAAAGAACACGCAAGAATAGTTTTTGTATCGTCATTATTTTTGCTTGCCAAAAGAAGATTTTTTGAAAAGAATGGCATACACCGCATTAAAGCAGTTTGAATAAATATAAAAAAAGAATGTTTGACTCTTTCGTCTTTCTGCCGCTCTCAACTAGGGCTTATTTTAAGGGTACGGCTTTCATTAAAATCATTCTCAAAAATCACGCTAGGTCTTATTTTGCGGGTAGGTCTTATTATCGGGGAAACACGGTACTAGAAATCTCTAAAATATTGTTTTGAATCAGTTCACCGGCCAGTTGGTTGAGCGGAAACGCGTTTGTCTCTGGAGCCGGATCTGAGGTTCAAATCTTTGGCCGGTCAAATCGGACACAAAGTTGCCTACGGCTTGCCACCCCTACAACATTTCTTCAAAAGAAACTGTGTTGCCCGGGCGCAATGACGCGGAGATGGGCCTCGCCAACTCGTTACACGCTTTGGCGTATTACAGCGAGTATAATGAAAGATTTGATTTGAATCAGTTCAAAACTTTTTTCTTTTTTGATTTGAAATTTATTCTTGTTCATTTGTTGTTTTCAATCTATTTTTGCTGCTGATGCTGGCAATGTTCTTAAATTTTGAGCAAAATGAGCCTCGTCTTCTTCTTTCTTCATTGCCCGCTTTTCCGTGAGGGTTGCGGGGGCAGTAGCTCAAGATTGAGCCGCCACACCTCACGGTCTTCCATCACCTCCATCATTTCGCTTGGGCGAAGTCCCAAGCGATTCCATCCAAGATCCTCAATGTAATCGGTCCATCTAGTTATAGGTCGTCCGACTGGTCTTCTCCCATTTGCTTTGGCATGTAAAGCTTGTTTGGGGAGTCTTTCCTGAGGCATTCTGCTTACATGGCCAAACCATCTAAGCTGTTATCTTTCAATTCGGAGAAGTAACGGCTCGATGTTAAGAGATTTTCGAATTTCAGAGCTACGCACCTTGTTAAACAGTGTAACTCCTTCGATTCTTCGTAAAAACCTCATTTCGGACGCTTGCACTTGTGATCGCATTCTTTCGGTCATTACCCAAGATTCATGACCATAAGTGAGAATGGGGACAAAAACTGCTTTGAAAATTGAGAGTTTTGCCTTTTTCGACAATTCTCGTTTCATGACAACCGAGTAGTGCAAAGCTCGCATTACTGCACTAGCCTTGCCTATTCGGGTATCCAGTTCTTCGTCTTGCCTTCCGTCACTCGTAAATGCAACCCCAAGATACTTGAACTTCTCTACCTGCTTCAGTGTCGCTCCATTCACTTGTAATACGCACTGATCAAGGTTTCTTGAAAGATGAAGTACCTCAGTTTTGGCCGTGCTTATTTTCATTCCGGCGGTGTTGGCATGCATCTGCAAAGCTATTTAATGCGCGCTGGAGGCCAGATTCTGTGGAAGAAAGCAGAACCAAATCATCTGCGAATAGCAGACGACTAATTTTGCAATTTCCAATCGTGGCACACTCATCAGCTTGGCTGCATTTGTCGATCCAATTCATGTAAACAATGAAAAGGAGAGGTGACAAAACGCACCCTTGCCGGAGTCCAACGCCCACATGGAACGGCTTTGATTGCTTGCCATTTACCCGAACACAAACCTCCGGTCTGCAGTAGAATGACTTAATAGCGCGTAACAATTAACCATCAACGCCATACTCCTGCAAAACCTTCCAAAGTTTATCCCGAGGAACTCGGTCATATGCTTTTTCAAGATCGACAAAGCATGCAAAGAGATCTTTGCCATACTCCCAAGATTTCTCGAAGATTTGCTTCAGAGTGAAGATTTGGTCCGTGGTGCTGCGACCCGGACGAAAACCGCACTGACCATCTTCCAGTTTTGATTCCACTATTTCTCGGCATTTCCTTTCAAGGCATTTGGCATATACTTTCCCTGGCAAACTAAGGAGAGATATCCCTCTGTAGTTTGTACGTTGCTTGCGATCTCCTTTCTTGAATATCGGAATAATCACACCTGTTTGCCAATCTCTGGGAGTTTTGCCAAGCTTCCACGCAACTTGACACACTCGCGTTAACCAGAGAATTCCTTCTCCAGTCAGCGCTTTCAACATCTCGGGTCTGATTTCATCTTCACCAGCAGCTTTTCCAGATTTTATCCCTTTAATTGCAGTTGCCACTTCTGCTGCAGTGAAAACTTCGTCCTCCCCTAGATATGTCACTTCGTGTGTGTCACGAGTCGATGCCTTTACAGGATTCAAAAGATCTTCAAAGTATTCTCTCCATCGTGAAAGGATTTCATTCTCATCCGTTAGAATGTTACCGTCAGAATCCTTGATGGAGTACGTGATACTCGATCTTTTGCCACGTAAACGGCGGATGGTCTGCCAAAATACTTTGTTTGCCGAAAAATAGTTGGAATCCAACCGACGACCAAACTCTTCCCATGACTTCTCCTCGTGCTTTTATGAAATTATTCTTCTATAAAAAAAAGAATGCAATTTATGGTGTTCAAATTCCTGGCCAAGAATTCTACCTAGTGTGTACTAAATAGTAGATATTGCATGTATAATAACTTTAAATTTAAAGTTTTCGCCAGCTAGCGCTATTGCGTCATGTGATGAGAGCAGGGCAACGAAAAAAGCGATTTTTCTGACGTAATGTTGAGAAATGAAACGACAGGCTATTCGAGTGTAAATAGATTGATATGATTGTAAAACTGTTAGGTGAACAGGCCCTAATTAGTTTTCTCGGAATAAAGTTTCGAAAGTTCGAATTGCAATGATGACTGATGAAGACAAGCTGAACAGACAATAGTAACTGATCCAGTTTGTGAAATTGTGAAGAAAGCAAAGAGTTTGTGAACTAGACAGTATAACAAGGAATTCGTAAGATACAGAGCAAAGCAAGTGGACGGGCTCTTTCTCGTAAACAAGTTAGTGACATCTATCTGCCATGAGCGCTTATAGAATTACTGTAAGAAAAACCACTGGCAGTCAAAAAAAAAACTCAAAGAAGCCGATTGTAGGGTTATACGTCAGCAGCCGAGCTTAAGCCTTAATGAGAATATGAGACGCCTCACAATTCATGAGTTATGTTTTTTTACAGTTTAGTGAGACTGAGGGAACAGATGCAATAAATAACTTAACTTACATACATTGTAAGTTATTTATACCAGCTTAAGAAAATTGCAGCACTTATACTGCGTTGATTTTGCAACTGCTGCCACCAGCCCTACTAATGCAGATCAGAGAAAAAAACTGCTGCTACTGCAGAATGAGAATAGTGACACCGAGGCTGAACCACTGAATGATGGTAAGATCGTAACCCTGACAAATTATGGTAAATTCGTGTTTATCGTGATTATTGTACACAATAGAGTAGCCGGAGGGGGGCGAATGCAGCGTAAGGAAAATATCACGTTTTTAGCACTTTTGAGAAAGTCTTCACTGGAATGGACCAAAAAGGATTTAAAACATCGTTTGGAATATTTATTTAAGAGGGGTGGGGGCTAATTTGTAAAAAATACTACTCACAAATCAGTAAAAACTTTTAAAAATGACCAAAAATCAGCAATCAAGCTTGTTGAAAAATGCTAAGCATAGGTTTCATCAAAAAATATATATAAACTTTTTTCACCACTGTGAGGTACCGGTAGCACTTACTTCACATATCTGCTTTCCCATTAGGCTAGTGTTTTCATCAGCGTCTGAATTCACCCATAGCCTATCGTGGCACGATGGCAAGTGCAGAAATTGCCCTCGTGTGTGGTTTGAAGGTTTATGTGAGCTGCCAGGTGAATTCAGATGCTGATGAAACACTAGCCTAATGGGAAAGCAGATACGTGAGTTAAGTGCTATCTCACATCTGTGACAAAAATTTATGTTTCAAATCTGCTATGTAACTTCTAAATCTATTTTAGCTCAGGAATGGTGTGGGGCTTTTCTGTATTGGTTAATTACCAATCGCTTCTCTCAAATCTCGTTCCATTAGCTCTCCCCAATTGTTTTTCTCTTTAAAATACAGACAAAATACATTACTCCTTGTGAGTTTTATTGAACTACTGTACTGTATATGATTTTATGATTTACCAGCTCAATTGTAAATAGGAAAACTGGAATTTTACCATTAGCCACCTCCCACATCGCCAGGGGTGCAAATCTTTTTATTGAACTACTGTATATGATTTTATGATTTATATACCAGCTCAATTGTAAATAGGAAAACTGGAATTTTACCGTTAGCCACCGCCCACGTAGCCAGGGGTGCAAATCTTTGTCGAACATTGGGGGGGATAATTTGCACTTTTAGCCCAATTTTGCGCTATTTTCAACATAGGGGGGATGAAACCTCGAACACGATTTTTTCAGGTGAGCAAATTAAGAAAAGACTAAAAAAAAAGGTCTTCACCAAAAATGGAACACTTTTTTGCCCAATTCCAAGTAGAGACCTGCGCTCAGATGCACACCAGAGTCAAATTATTGGAGGGGATGCAGATGAAGACCATACTCAAATTGTGGGGGGGATACAGTCAAATTATTGGGGGGATATATCCCCCCATCCTCCCTGGGTTTCGGCACCCCTGCACATAGCGCAATTATGCACTAGTTTCATCATGTTTTTACACTGCTAATTTCTATGCCACAATTTAAAAGCATTAAAGGCGGTGAATCATCTAGCCAATTCCAGTGGTTTACAATAGCTAAAATTGAACTGTATTTTTTGATATTTTTTGTTTTGATTTTGGGACTGCGGTTGCAAAGATATTCAGCAAATATAAAAAGATGTCCCCCCGAAAAAAGTTTTTGGAAACTCTGAGTTTTGATCTTCCCGCCAAAACCACAGTAGGCCTAATGGTTTAGAGAACTGTGGTAGGCCTAATAGTTTAGAGATAGTTTATTTCTAAATAGTTTAGGATAGGCCTAACTATCTCTAAACTATTAGGCCTAATAGTTTAATAAGATTACAGTAGGCCTAATAGTTTAGTGAACTGTGGTTTTGGCGGGAAGATCAAAACTCAGAGTTTCCAAAAACTTTTTTCGGGGGGACATCTTTTTGTATTTGTTGAATATCTTTGCAAACGCAGCCCCAAAACCAAAACAAAAAATATCAAAAATTATAGTTCAATTTTAGCTATTGTAAACCACTGGAATTGGCTGGATGATTCACCGCCTTTAATTTTCATCAAAATAGGCCTAAAATTATTTTTGCAAAAAAAATATGAAATTTTCGAGCGCTGGGGGCTCGGCCCCCAGACCCCCGAATTTGCCATTCCCCCTTTGGAGATTTCTGGCTACATGCCTGCCTGTACAAACATCTGATTTCGACTCTTTCCCATTCGTTAGGCATCAGATTACTTGTGCACTGCTTACAGACTACAAGTTAACCCTGACGAATGACGATTATAAATTCTTGTTGATTCTTGTATCGACTTCGACGTTTTAAGGCATCGGATAACTTGTGCTACAGTTATGAGCTAGTGAGTTAAAATAGATTCCCAAAATTGAACAATTCTTGTTTTTTTTTATGTTTTTGTTATAATTGCTACGGCATTAAACGAACGCTTAGCAAAAATTAAAACCCTCGGGCAATGTAGCGAAAATAATTGATGGTCCATGATGGGCAATTCTTCTGATAAAATTATCACTTAAGTTTCAATGCGTTATTAAATTCTGAGGAATCGACTAAAAAACTGCATTGAATTGTAAAACCACAAAGCAGGTCCGTACAGCACACGATAACGACTTGTTAGAGCAGTCAGTCAGTTACGTCTCAGGTCCGGTAATTGACTGCAAAAGTTTCATTTGAACATAGCAGTGAAGATCAATTGCATGAATATCAAGAAAGGTATTACTAAATAATTCATTGTTTTACGTCGTTTTGTCAGTTTTAGAGCCTTATAAATTATCTGATTCTGCTCTTACAGACACTAATGTAACTCTCTAAGGTTAAGCAGCAAATTTAAGACTCCAGATTAAAGATTGGAAATATGAAAAATCAAGATTCTTACCCAACGTGGAATGACTATTGTAAGTTTCAACAGTACATTTTACTTGGTTTTTGTTATTTTCAAGATGTTTGTTGATTTGTTCTTAACATCAGAGCAGCTTTTCAACTTTTGTTTGATCGAAATTCTGTCTTTGTGTTCTTTTTGTATTGTGCTCATGTATGCATTGCGTAATCTTTTTGTAACGGTTGCTTAAAAAGACTTCGGAGTGGGAGTGTTAGAGCATAGACGTTAAGAGTGCAGTTTGCCTGGATGAATCGCAAATTTATTGAATAGGCAGGCCAACTAATAGTTAAAATTACTTTTTACTACAACTTTCACTTACCTTCATGCAGTGATTGGTTTATTGCTGGAGATCTTAGTTGCAATTCAATTAATTGTTTTGATGTTGTCTCTGTAATGGAAATCTGCCTTCAATTTCGCATGAATGCACATAAATTAGTGGCACCCTGGAACTACAACAGTAACGATACTATACTGATCGTCCTGTTTACATCCAGGCATAATCATTGCTCGTATGGAAGCAAAAAAATAAATCCGATTTTGAGGCACTAATTTACACCAGCAACTGTTTAACCTAGCAGCACCATCTAGGTCCGGGGTCTACACAGGGCATAAAATGAAGAACGTACGAACGTGTTTTTAGTTTATTTTAAACAAGTTCGATACGCCCGGCGTACCGCCTTATCAGCTTACGAGCTGCCAGTTTGTCAAAATAACCTAAGGATAACGCTCGTACTCGCACGTTTTTACGGCACGGTGTAGGCCAGGCCTTAACAGCGTATAGGCGTTTTTTTCGTATTGTGCAAATTTGTTTTGACCGCGGTAATAATTCTCTACCACAAAATTTTGCCTTTAAGTTTGTCGTGGTGTTTGATAACATGGACAATTTCCGCTTAATATCGATAGTGTTGATTATTCTGTTTAGTCATCCTTTTATTTGCTTTTTTGTTTCAGTGCTCGGGCTTCAGCAAGAAGCTCCACATCCGAAACCAGTGAAATGCCGTTGCAAAAAGGTAGTATGATTAAGGAGAAAATATGCAATTGAGTCATTTTAGATCTTCCTTGTGGCCGATGCTGACGAATTACCGTAAAATTGAGACATCCTGATTGTCACAGCTAGGCAAAATTTCAATCACTTGATAACGGTACTCAACTAGGGGCAGCTGTGAAAAACAACCCGCAAATAAAAATTTTTACTGTATGTAATTCATTAATCAGTTACAGCGTTGCTTTCTAAAGGACGCTTTACGCCGTCGCTCACAGGCCAACTTGCGCTTGTTTACACAGCAATGCGTCATTCATTTAAACCCATTTAGGCAAACTCATCCAACCTCGCCTAAAAAAAGCCTGAAGAGATTTTCCAAGCATCTAAATTTCGTTTTCAATCGTTCTAAGTTGCCTTAAGGCTTGTAAGTATGTATCATTATCGAATTTTTTGGTTTCAGTTGCTGCAAGTAGCAATCCTGACGTTTTTTGTTATCTTTTGCTAAAAATCTTTTTTGTGGTTGTTAGATAGTCGCTTTGTTCATTGTATGAAAACATTTTTTTGGCGTAAAAGCAATTAAATTTTATTATACAAGCTGCAATACGCCTAAGCTTGTAACGGCTTTGCCGGGCCCATCTCCGCGTCATTGCGTCCGAGCATCACAGCTCCTTCTGAAGAAAAGTCGCAGCGTCGGCAAGATTTCGTCCGATTTGACCGTAGAAATAAAGTATTGCAGTATAAGAAGTTGTATATTTAAGCCACATTACATGAACTCTGGCCAGCACTGTGATTTCCCAATTTTATTGGGAGAAACTTTGGTGAAGCCGGCAGATCATTGAACGCAGCATTTGACTGAGGAAAACTGATTACTGGTGTGCAATAAATAGCCAGGTTTACCATTGCGGTGTTAATGACTTTGTTCATATTGAATTCGATGATATCTAATTCTAATCGATCGGAGGGATTTGTAGAAGCTTCGTTCATGTTTGGAAAAATTCCCAATAATGTTAAATTTACTCTTTCTTTAATCTTTAGCGTGTTTTAATGGTATTAAGGAGTTTTGCGTTGAAACTCTGACAATATTTATTAGGACGTTAACAAAGCGTTGAGTAGTTTGATCGTCAACACGAACACTTGCATGGTTTTGCAAGTTTATTGTTGGTTTTGATGAGATTCAAACTTCCCATTGCCGAGAAGGTTACATGAAATTACTCAAATCAGAAGAATTACGGCAGCTTAAAAGTGGAACCATAGTACTGCTCTGTTTTGCTATTTCAACATTTTTAAATATTTAAGGTATTTTGTAGCGGAACAGTGACCATTGGAGTGAAGAAACATCAAAGCACCTTTGCATTGCGTTTTGTTTGTGTTTCCGCATTCTTGAATTTGAATTCATTTTCTGAATTTTTAAAAGTTTTTTTCGCATTTCGCAAACCTAAGTCACTAATAGTACCCTTGACTTTGGGCATTCATTAGTCATGTTCTCTGGTGCTCATTTGTTCGTCGGTAGCGTTAGTAATTAATCCTCGGGCTACCGTTTTCACGGAGAAGAGATAAATAATTTACGCCTCTTAGCAAGCAGTGGCAAGGTCACAACACCCACAACAAATCATTTTCAGCAAAAAATGCTCTGTTGCCTGTTCATCCGACTTACGTTTCCAGCTCGACAAGCAACTAATGATTTGTTGACTTATTTCTTTCCACGAATATCGCCTGTACCACTTCTTGCGTAAATGAACCTTGAAAATTTACTCTTGTTACATGCTTTGATGAATGGCAAAGTGCATGTAGCGCCAGACACGGTATGTTTATGTCTTAATTAACTTGCAAGGCTTGCATTAATTGAGGCAGGGCCCGTGTCTGCTGGTAACTGGTAAGTTATTTAAGATGCATGTGTAATTGTGCACAAGATGCTGAAAACAATCTCATTTCGGCACGTTTTAGGTTTTGTATTTGTTGTTTTTGTATATCCCTGGTTTTGTACCCTACATTTAGTCATACACGCTTGTAGATGAGTTGCCAGAATACCGAAATATTGTATTCTTAAGACAAATCGGTCTCAGACAAACCAGATTCAGTTCAAAATTTTTGAATGTTATTTTGCTTTCTTTTTTTACTGCTCCGTTTTATCGTAAAGTTTGCCTTTTGCCATTTAGATGACATTTATCTATATGAAGTTTACATACAAAGGTTAAGATATTCGATAAGTGAATAGAAACTAGCAAAACGACAAATTGTTTAGGCAATGATTTGTTATGGCAATTCAGCACCCCCAGTCATTTATAAGTCATTTTTCCTGATTATTGATTGTAGTAGGGTGGTCTCTACTTGTATAAGATCCTTATCATGACACAACATGACAGTTTGGTAACATTGAACTTGAAATGCTGGTGTATTTTGAACGAGTGAAAGGTTGAAGCTTTTACTGTATTAGCTTAAAATTTATACGGTTGGCCACCCACAAAGATAACACTAATCATATACAATGATAAAACTCGTGTTTATTATCATTAAATGATGAATAAAAAACAATTAAGGCATTTGGGCGCCGTTAATTAGTGGGTGGCTTTTTGACATAAACAGTAATTCGAAGATTATAGCAACGTAAACATTTATTTCTGGCATGTACAAGTAAACATTACTGTCACTAGCGACTGGTGAACTCAAATAAGTCATGGAGAGAAGTAGCGCTTTACTGTAGTATTTTGGTCTAAAAATGTATTGATTTTCACAGTTTGTTGTTTTGTATCGTCTAAAATGATTTCGCCTTAATTTTTTGCAGCGTTAATTCTTGAAGCATAAATTATCGTCACATTGAAGCAAAAAACAATCTTTGAACTTCGATGGCGAAAAGTAAATGGGTGATTGCATAGCCCCATTTTTTACTTAAAGATTCAATTATTTTGGATAAATGAATATTATCATCTGGGAAAATAAAAACGTAATAAAGGACTTCAATTGTGTGTTAGGTGTGGTGAGGTGCTAAATGTGTTGAAATCCGCCCCGAAACGTGGAAATTACACGCTTAACGCTAATGGCATTTTTGTACGAAAATCCCTAGTTTTAGAACGTGATTGTTCCACCTTAATTCGGAAGAAAATGCAAATGTCTAATTTGAAAGCTAATATACAGTTACCGTATTTTGAAAGCTAGTTTGCCGTTATATTTTGTTGTACTTACGAGTCTTTTTAGCTGAGAACGGAGATGCTATCTTTCATACTCCTCTTTTTTTTATCCTATTTATTGTTTTTCGAATAAGTATTAATTAAGAACCGTCTAGTCTTCAATAATTTCTATTTGAAAACAACATTGTTGAAATAAATATCTGTTATGTCATCAGTTTTTTTTACCTTATCGTGTCATCATTTTTTTTTTTCGGCTCTGTTTAAGGGTTTCTTTGACGATGCGATTGGTTTTGAAGCGGCCGAGTTAGGGTCTCACGTCAAAACGTCTTCTTCATAATTACGCTGGGGTTAAAACCGGACACATCGAAACATCTCGCGTCAAAAATTGTAGTTCTTTTCAAGCGAAAGCTCACAAACCATCAAAATGACCGACTGATTTAGATTCATTCCTATACGTACAAGAAGTACAAACTGATATAGAGTTACTACAGTTGGTAGACGTTGAGATTAACGCGTACATAGAACTATAGAAGTGCCATTTCTTCGATTAATATACGATTATGTGTCTAGCCCGTTGTCAAAAGCTCATTACATCACGGATTAAGTGCGTAAACAAAATAGGATGCTTGGTTGGAATTTCTGTTTGTTTCGGTCTGTTGTGTTTATTGTTACTTTTTTGTTTCGAGCTAAACAGACGCTAAGTTCATTGTTCTAGTGTATTTAAAGACAGTTAGAAAACGTGAACTATGTTGCAAGGCGATGGGAAAATAACGGAGACACAGTTAACCTGTTATTGAGACACGAAAACCCTTTCTAGGCCCCTGGTCAATGAAATACTTTTGAACAATGAGGATTAAGTCACATTAAACAAGATTACGTCATTATTCGGAGTTAACGCTTCCGAAACCCTATACAAAGGCTGCGCTGGGGTAGGAAATAGGAATTTTTGCCATGTGCTATGTTGTATCTGCGGCCAACAAGTCCAGACTTGTCTAGGGTTTGTTTTTTCGGGGCGTGACAGGTCTGGTGCAAGCACGTGCAATCAAAGCGAGCCCCAATGTTGACTTTCAGCGCATTTTTCATTATCTTCGACTCTTCTGTTGACATACCAGTAACAATATAATATATCCATGTTCTATGTAAAAGGTGAAGACTGTTTACTGCGTAGTGACCACTGCCGTATGACTATCAAACTTATTTTTTCAATCTCATTGCTCTAATCCTATTGATTTTTCGACAAACAGCATGCTTTTTGTAATCCTAATGCACAGTGTTGTCATAGCATGTTATGTATGCTTTGATAGCACCGCCTGTTCGTATTGATATAATTTTTCTTTTGATGCCGTTAGCGAAGTACATTGTCGTAGTTGCTATTTTTTTGTTTCTTTGTGGTATGTTTCGTTGTCAACGTAGTTAAAAAATGTGCGAGGTTTTTGTCTAAAGCAAACTCGGTAGCAGTTGTTAAAAATTGTTCGTGCATTCTGCAGTAAGACCGATTCCTGATTTCGTTAGTCTGAGAACAACCAATCGTTCTAAGATCAACCTCTGAAACTCTACAGTTACTGTAGTGCTACGGTAGTCTTAATATGACACCATAGGTTTAGTGTTCGCGTCTCTATACAGTTGCAAATTTCCAGTTCATTTCTTAGCTTTATCATGCAAATTTTTGTATAGTTGTGCTGTCTTGTGGTTGTGCGTTCGCAAGTCGGAGAAAAGCTTGAGCATTTGCTACATTTTATTCTGACGATTCTCTCTGGTTTTGTTCTGCTAAAGCCTCCTTTTCCGAAACGGTCTTTCAATTTTGATTTGCTGATAGTTTATTGATAAAATGATTAGCTTCGTAAGGTTTCGAAGCATTAATAAACAGTAATCATCATCGCCATCATTTTTAGAAAGATTATGCAGAAACTTAGTACCGAGATAAAAACAAGCCTGGGGCTAGATGCACCGAAGCGACTGTTTTACGAGGCTGGTCAACATTAAATAAATTGTTTTGGTGAAGAGCATATCGATTATTTTCCCATAAATGAACCCACAAACCATTAAAAATTTGGCTACGGCAGGTGTGGGATGTGACATCACATGCTGCAATATTGTGTTTACCATTCTGTACGTGTCTACGTACCTCACTGTTTTTCATGCTTTTTTTGTTTTCGAAAAATAACTGACTAGTCTCTGCTTTTAAAATTTAGTGTCCCCTCACCTCCATGGGTTATAAAATTTCATTGAAGTCACAACGATTCGAAACTGACGACACAAAATTTTTTCTTCAACCGTTTAGGTTTTTGTATAATAATTGAATGCTCTTATAATAAGAAAAAGTTATCGTGCTGTTTTAGGTGGGAATAGAACCGTAAACCTTCGGCACTAAACTTTGCTTAAGCTATAGTAAACATTCTACCAGCAGTTGTCTCTCCACTAGTACTTCTGAATAATTAATGCTGTGCTTGTTTTATTTTTATTCACGTCAAGAGATTTTTAAATTTTATTAAAACTGACGATTTTGGTTGAATTTTGACATATAGCCATATGTTAGACTCATCAAACTATGCGGTGCTGTGCACGTGTGAACGCGAGTTATTAAGATGTCTTCACCTAATCAGCTAGTTTTGAGTGTACTATTGATTTGTATATATGGTGATTAATGAGAGTTTGTATTATCATCGATGTTTCAAGAACTTAATGCCATACCGCTGCTGTCTTATCTCGTATGAATCAATAAGAACACATTAAACAGTATTATGGGCTTTTGCTTTCCACGTTACATCTGTATTTTGTAATTAGACGTCAAATAAGTTTGTGTTGATATCTTTTAATTTGTCGAGCGTACTTTGCGGTTCGCGATCGTAAATCTGTTAATGATCAAGATACTTACGGTACACATGTTGTAAAAAAGAGATGATGATACCCGATACCACGTAGGAAGCCTTTCATATTTTGTATGCAGTATCAAATGAATGATGTAAACATTTTTCAACTGAGATTCAAAAAATGTATCGGATGTCCTTGGCTTGCTTGACTTGTTATGGTTCATGTGGACTTTTGGTATTTTTAAGTTTTATTTCGGTTTTAATACTGAACTTTTCGGAAAAGCAGTATTTTCTTTCGCTTCCGAATTCCTATGTGGTTTTTCCACAAAAGTTCATATCAATTTTCTCACAAAATTGGATTATACGGCTTTGAACTTGTCTTTTGACTCGCTGATGTTGATATTGTTTCAGCTATGATGCTGAATAATTTGCATGGGTCATTTATGACTTCATCATCTTGCATCATAAGACATAATTTTTGTCAGTTGAAGTCGGCCCTTGGGCCATAATTACTTGTTTTTTTCCCTTCGGTGAGAAAGTTTTGACGCCATTAGTTAACCTTGAACTTTGAATATAGCGTCGTATGGCTGCTAGTTGTCGTTTGTTTACGGTGTTTCGTTCTTAATCACCTTGTTAAGACCAACTTCATTCGTCTTGGATATTGGGTTTGTTAGAAAACTAGAGTAACCCCGAGCATTGATCTTGATAAGAATACGGTGCTGGGTCCCTGGAAGTCAAAAAATTTTGTAAGAGGGTTAAATTTTTCTCTGCATAAATAGTATAGTAAACAGAGGTTGAGTCCTCTAGGATGTCCTTGGCCTCGAAGCCTACAAGTCCTCGAAAATGCCCTGTTCTCGGCTCGAGTACAGGATTATTTTTGCTTTGTTGAAAAGGAAATAGCCAATTAAAAATTAACGTAAACTTCTTTTTTTTTTCAGAGAACGCATGAAACCTCGCGGATTTTAGCGTCATGACCTTTTTTTGAGATCGCGGAAAATTTGGGGTCTCTTGCGCGATAGCTTTTTTTTTGAAGAACGACCATAATTTAGAAAGTGTTGTCCTTGGCCTCAAGCATTCTTGTCCTTGGCCTCGAGAGGATATGTCCTCGAAAAGTCGGTCCTTGGCCTCAAATTTGTTTGTGTCCTTGGCCTCGAACGTTGGGTCCTCGACTCCATCTCTGACAGCAAAACGCTAAGCTTGGTGTTAATAATTGCAATCTGCATTGCCACTTCGAAAGGACTATTTTTCTGTTCATACCGGTAACATATAAAAATGTAAGTTACGCTAGAAAAAATCCTGAAACCCCAAAATGAAAGAAATATTTTCACACACTTGTTCATTTTGACTGACAAATTCAAACAAATTGAAACAAAAACTTTTCACCCCCCAAATTATGCTGCTCGACTCAGACGTATCTATGAAATAAATTTTGTATGCGGTACCCAATTATGCTGTACGATACAAACGTGAATTGTAAATCACGTTAAATTTCAATACAGGTTTGCTTTTTAGTTAATTTTGTTTCTGTGTGCATTTTTCATTAATTTTAGTACTACTTTTTTGTATTGTTTAGGTTCTCGGAAATCGACCAGAATTTTATGGGGACGAATACCACGGCTTGATCAGTAGGGAAGAAGCAGAGAGGTTATGCTCTGAGGATGGAGATTTTCTCATTCGTGAATCACAAACGGAACCTGGAAGATTTGCTCTTGCAATGAGGTACGTCTATTTCATTCGATATTTATAACTGGAAGAGTAATATTATTTGCAATTTATGAACAAAAAAATTTGTTCAGTGGTAGTCGTTGTAAAAGCATAGTGGAGTTGTGGACGAACGAACTCGAGTCCGTGAAAGAAAACATGGATAGCAGCTAAATCCAAAGCAAATTTTTCGTACGACGAAGCTGTGACCTATGATTTTCTTCGTATCTATCTCAAAATATTTCATTGAAGCTTCCCAAACTTAGGTGTACTGGAATATCCTGTGTGATTTTACGCTTATGCGTTTTTGAAGTGTAATTATGGTTTACCTAATTTAGGCCTATCCTTATTAGGACCTATTACATCATGAGAAACTTTGAAACATTCTTTTCGTACCAACGTTTCGTCATGTAGATGGATTTTTAGTGATGTAATGTCATATTATTTTTACGACGTGAAACCGATATGTTTGTCTTATCATTTATTATTATGATCATTAAAAAGCGATTAATTCCATCCAGCGTTACCGTTACAGTAACATAGGCTTATAGGTAATAGGTAAGGTATGTTGCGTAAGTGTTGCCGATAATAATTTCCGAAATTCTTCATCTTGCAGTATAGTAGCCTATACGATGGTGACATATATATCTGCATGTGATATTGTAGCTGTTTGAGAGAAACACATGTCTGCTTTGTCTGAAAAAAGCACTGATTCAATTTAAATTCAAAACACGCCATAGACAAACAAACAAACAAATGTCTTTTGATTTCGACTACGTATGGAGAAAAGTCGAAAAGTATTTTATGCGAACGACAGATAATCTATGCCGGCAAAACTCAATGATTACATTGTTCAAATAAAATCTATTACGTTTTTGAAGCTTCTTTTAGTCTGCTTAATACACCACCGTTAGTAATTGGAACGTACTGTATTTTCTGAGTATTGTCAACATCGCTATAATCCGTAACCGTACGAAAGTACAAGTTCGTGCCGTGTGCTCATGTGGTTAGCCTAGACTTATTTCATATGCTTTTAAGTAGTACGGTATTTAAGGTATTTAAAAAGTATGATGACTCAATTATCCTGTATGAATGGCTACAGTTGTTAGCTTTGGGTGTGCTTACGCATTTTTAATGGTAAGGAGATTGGCTCAGCTATCCGCCACTGAGCGCTTATACATCAAATTGCGAAATCTTGTGTAAATCCTTTTTTTGCAAGTATTACAACAAAGTAATTTTACGCAATACGTATTTGTTTGGAAATACAAATGTGATTAGAAATAGTAAATTACAAATCGTGAATTGCAAATTCTATTTAAATATAAATGGGTGGACTACTGGACACTGGGTATTTTTTGTTTGGTTGGACAAAATAAACGGAAATGGGTGCATTGGGTGGACAGCTGAACAAATTGAACCGGACAAATTATACTTTTCGACGGAGGCAAAACGCAGTAATAATTTCTGTTGCAATAGCTTAAATTATACACCATTTGCAATAGTCTTAAATTGCCCTCCAGTTATACCAACCACTGAAACAGAAAAATGCCTTGTGTTCTCAACTATTGTTGACAATTTTGTGAGATTGAAAGAAAGACATTTTTGCTTAGAATTTGAGTTTTAATTTCTGTAACTGTCGATGAGTTTTAATGTGCTTCATTTTTGTTTGTAGTTTCTACGCTGACCAAGGCTCTCTAGCTTACGTGGGCGCAACGATCGCAAATTTTAGTCCAAAAATAATCGAAAAAATCACAAACAAGTTTATATTAATAGACCTTGAATGAAAATTATAATATTCTTGAAGCATATTTAAATGACGCGAAGTTTATTGCTGATAAAAATAACAAATTTTAATTATAGATTTGAACTTATTTTGGTGAAGTTACTGTATCTTTGTCGAATTAAGTAACCTCTTAAACTGAGTATTGCTGAAAATGCGTGGTCAAACGCGAAATCTGAAAATTGTTTCAGACTTCCTTTTAAACATTTATTTGCACAAGTATGATTTAGAACTTATTTGAAAATTAGAGCTGACCAATTTTTAATTGTGCTGAAAGTAATTCAGGAAAACGACTTTCAAATTGCCATAAAAGTATGATCGCTTAAAGATTAAATGTTGGTCTACTTGGCAAAGCTAGATTCGATTCTTTTCTTTTTTATTTATGATTATGATGCTTATTTTAAATGGCGCTTAAAGTAGCATAACGTCTGAAGTTTGATTATAGGGTGTTACTTCATGAGTGGTAGTAACCCCTTGCAGAAGATAAAAGAAATGCAGTTTTCTTTGATCTATAGCTGCTTACGATGCGTCATTTCGTCGTTTATCTCCAGATCCAATCCCAGATGTCAAATCGTTAGGTCGTTGTCAAAACCTATTTTTACTTTTCAAATTTCTTCTCATGAACAGAGTGGAGCAGAAACTTTTGGTGTAGGCTAAATACAGCTTTGTATCATTTTCAGCTCTAAATTTGTGGCCTGTCTAATGAAAATTGAATTAGGACGTTATATTCGTCATCTATAAGCATCAAATAAGAACGGCCATAAGCTTAATATGTGTCACAGTTGAGTAGTCGGTTTGGAATTCACTGTGTATTGTGCGACGATATTGAATTCTGAAACTAGAGGAAATCTTAATACGATATAATTGCCGTCCGTCGCAATATTTGAAACCTTGTACTGCAGAAGTTTTCATTTTGCATTCAAACTCAGCTTAAAAACAGTACTTGTATAAATGCACTATATTTTTGAGCTTTTGAAATACACAAATTGAACCTTTGACTCTAATACGGACGGTTTTAATGATTTCGCATTTAAATTCCTACAAAAAAATACTCATAAATTGGTTTTTAAAACTCTACAGTTTTACAAGTTTCATACTAGTTTGACCTTTTCATGCGGTAAGAACGAAAAAGCAGTAAAAAGATCAATGGTGAAAAACAATTTTAAATACATCCCAGTTACATATCAACCTTTTAGGATTCTAAAAAGACGAGAAAAATTTTACAAGAAAATGTAGAAAGCTGTTTCAAACGCTCTACTCCTTTCTATTATGAGCCTATGAGAACATGCTGTAGACGAGAATTAATTGGGCTCAGTTTGATATTTTAATGCCCAGTGCGACGTTATATAGTCTTTTTCACCGGTTTTCAAATCAAAAATTTCCATGCAAAGCCAAAATGTTCTGTAGTTCACGTTGTCTCTGCCCAGTCATATACTTTGCTTGACTTTACTTTCGGTTTTCGAAGAATTCGAGTATTTGCAGCTGCATTAAAAGGCTTCTCAATGACGGTGTGTAACCAAAGGATACTGTACACCGATGGTAGAACCTCTATGTTTTTTCGTTTGCTTTCATCAATTTATACACAGTACAGACAACTACGGCCGTTCGTCCGAGCACCGTGACCTTTCAAACTGTGTTGGTAACAATGGAATTAAAGCAAAAGTATGGCAATCTTCAAAGAGCGGGTTGCTTGGCAGCCCTCGCATTCCTAGCGATTAATTGAACTGTAGAGTTGCTGTAACTTGAATGGTTGTTACTGCTTTTTTGGTGCGCAAATCCGTTAACAAGTTATTCGATTAAACTCAGTTTCGATTGCAAAATAGCTTAAATGTGCTGAAATAGAGCACAAAACGTGTTTTTTCACGCCTGCTATACAATATTTTGACAGTCGCCCAAACTTGCAGTGAACATATAGGCAGTTATTATGGGGATTTTTCGTCTTGATTGCATGGTATACGCAAGTTTTATTGGTGATGCTGGTAGCCTATTACTCGAATTATTTCTGCGTCTTTAATCGACCAAGGTCATAGTTAACATTTTTATCGATCTAACGTTTTAATCAAGTTTTTGTTTTCGTCGGCCATAGGTCGTTCAAAACTGCAATTAATTATGCCGAAAATTAATATGTTTAGATAATGATTGCAAGCAAAACCTAAGCACCTGGCACCGCAATCATCAAATACTTCCAAATTATTTTTGTTTGTTTTTATATTTTCGATTCGTTTTTGGCTATTTTGTGGGTAATGTGCAAATAGACTTCAAAGCTGTAGTTGTTATCTTGACTTAAGACCTATTAATTCAAATTAAACCCAAAAACGTTCACCAGCGAGATTAAGTTACTCCCGTTTCTTTTGTATACTGTGTAAATATTTTCGAGTTGAGGCAACACAAATGTAAAACGCTGCTAACATTGCCTAAAATCGCTCTTGTTGCTTAAGTCTTGCTTTGATGTAAACAAAACAGGAATTTTCAATTTTTCTCAGTAATCAAACTGAAAATTTGTAGTTTGTATTCTCTTTCGTTTTAACGAGTTTTGCTCGAAATAGGATATATTTTGCATCGCATTGTACCAAGTGTGTTAGAAAGTAACACAAGCAATTATGTCTAACAAGCATATTGTTGAAAGTTATTTGTGACTGATAATGTAGCACCAAAAATCTGCTTCCTATGGAGTTCTCATGTAGATTGCATATTAGCAACCGTTCGGTAGAAAAAAAAAGCAAATCCAACTTAAAACGCTTTCATTCTAAAGCAACAAGCCAAACTTTCAGGCTTGCCCGAGTACTTTCCCATCAAAACAGGTGTTTGTGAAAGCTGTTTACATATGAAAGGGTCGGTTTTATTAATTCATATCGAGCTCATTGGCGCGTTTTATTGAAGACCCTAAGTCAACCCTGGATTTACTTTGTGAAGCGAATGATTCTGACGTCATCAAATTACAAAAGATATTCTTCAGCGACTTCTCAATTTTTTCAAAATAATAGCCCATTTCAACTGTATCTCGTGTTTCATTTCTAGCAGATTAAAGCACGAATTATTCGGAAGGAATTTCAACTAAACAAACACTTCAGGAAGCCCGATTATTTGATATCTAATACACTTAGCATACTTTTCATTCATTGCGCAAGTTGTTGAAATAACATTTCCTTATCTTTAATTATTCATTCGAAGGCTAAAACGAAACCCTTTAAAAGTATTGTGCACCGACTTTTATCAAGTTTGGGTTCGAAATATTTTGTAACCTAACGCAGCATTAAAAAAAAATAGTTTAACGCTGCTACCGTGCCGTTGTTTATTTCCGATTTAAAATGAGCATCCTTGCATGTTAACGGTACAACAACATTGTGTGCTGGGTACCAGAAGAGTCTCTAGGAGTGCTAGAGTTCCGGTTTAGGTTGTGTTTATTGAGTAAAGTGTTGAGATTGACCAATTGGTCGAGTGGGGACGCGTTCGTCTCTGGAGCGGGGAGGTCTGAGGTTCAAATCTCGGCCCGGTCAAAGCGGACATAATTGTCAACGGCTCGTCACCGCTGCAACATTTCTTCGAAAGAAGCCTTGTTGCCCGGGCGCAATGACGCGGTGATGGGCCCCGCAAACTCGTTACACGCTTCGGTGTATTATAGCGAGTATAAATAAAGAAAAAAGAGTAAATTGTCGAAAGTTTTGTTTTTCAACCTATTTGCCTTTTGTTATGTCAGCAAACTTACCGCGATTTATCTTGAGATATGCTTAAAAGGTCGTAACATCGAAAGCCTCACAATAAATTCTCTTTGTTTTTCAGAATTTTCGAAAATGTAAAGCAGTACAAATTGTATTATGAAAACGGCAAACACTTTGTTGGAGAAAAACGATTTGACAGGTGACTACTATATGTGCTTCTGTTTGTTCTATCGATCACTGCAAACGAGTGCATACATAAGACGATAATCTGACTGACCTATTTTGAGCTATTAAATACATACCTGATTGCGAATAAGTTAACATTTGCTGGCACAAAAATAAACAGTTTATGGGATCCCTGAGATAAGGACTCTAGCGCGTATTTACTTTCCAATGCAATGGCATTTAAGAGGTCTCGCTGTTTATTATTTGCGCTTATTAGTAATTTTTCATTATTTTCCTACAGTAAAAACTTTTTTTTTGCTAAAATTGTGCATTTTGGCCAAATAAATTCGAATAACCTTGTGGCTTCATTGTTAATTAAATCTTTCTCTGTTTTCAGTGTTTATTCCCTGGTAGAGGATGGTCTAATCACAATGTACATCGAAAGCAAGGGCGGTGATTATATTGAAACGATGACACATCAGCCAGTTTATAACAGCCTCAGCCGGTGAGTTTTGTTTACTAGGACCGCAAACATCAAAGTGCAGCACTGTTGCGGATCTTGTTGGACACGTATTTAATCGAATTTTGCACTTTTTAAAATATTTGGGCTTTTTTAATAATTTAGGTATTAAGGTTTTGAATAGTCACGAAATCCCTTTCCTTTTTAGACTAATGCCTCCCTCCACTTAAAAGCAAGTCAAATAGAAAAATATCCTACCAAGGTAATTACGCAAGATAGCTCTGATTTATTTTAAACATGTCTCAGTTAGGGAATGATTTTGAATGGGGTATTGTTCACTGAATATAGCTCGATTTCGGATTCTGTGTTTTGATAGAACAATGGACATTGCACAGATAAATTAGATTTAGTTTTCACTATCCTATAATTGTTTAGATATTCATCTCTTGGAAGTCGCCTCGGAGCGCCTGGACATTCTTATTATCATCATCCTGGAGAATCCATCCACGTTGAATCACTCAGCTGCATGAAGGACTCTGTCGAAACTCATCAGTACGATTGCGATTTCCTTAATATTGAGGAGTCCTCCAAAAGACCAGGCTATGTGCCGCGAACAATGCTCGAAAGTGGCTGCTACCCGCAACAAATTTCCGATGTCCATTTTTCACAAAACGTTTACAGCCGTCACCCTACCCGCGGTGTCCCGTTTGACGGAAAAGCGTGCGGACAAATTGGACCGGCCAGATGGAGGATGGATCGAGGACCGGAGAGCAATGGAGGCCACAAAAAGATGCTGACTCCGACTTCTTCCGATGAGCGAAAGAGAACAAAGAAACGGATCGCGACTGAAGATCAAATTTTAATGCGAACCACGTCGAATGGTGAACATGGTGCGCATTTTTCCAGTTCCAAACATTCACCAACCAAATCAAACTCCCAGACACGAAATACGGAGCCTTTTTACTACCAAGGTGTCGAAGATGCAAAGTCTGACCGTTTTTCCCGCTCTCAAAATCTCGGCCAATCATCTACACAAAACCAGTTTTCAAACGACAACCACACATCTGTCGAGTCTGAATTCAGCAAATCCTGCTCAGCGCGCCTTTTTTGCGACTTCCCTGTGTCTGGAAAAGTATGTTATGCAACTTTTAGCTGGTTTACTTTATGCTTAGCATAAAATAGCATGTTACACCGCATTTGAAATCAAGGCAGATTCCGAAAAGCTTATAATACAAAAACACTTTTAACAGTAGGCCTAATGAGTTAAGTGGCATATTCAAATTTTGAAGGACCGGTTCTCGAAAGTGAGCGAGCAACCGGTTCTTTCGAACCAAAAATGCTGGATATAAACGCAAATAATTTTTAACAACCGGTTCTCTAAATTAAGCAACCGGTTAGCGCGAGATGCGAACCGACAGAATAGCACTATTGCCTTAGAACTCTACAAAAAGTTTCAATTGGAAATCAAATGCATCACGCATTATTTCAAAAATTTTACTCCAGTTTTTCCTTTCACAGGTGAAATTACAGAAGTCAAAGATCATATCCAACTCACCACATAGAGGTAAATAAATCATTTTTTAAAACCCTTGTTTTAATTCTATTATATTTCCTGTTACGGCCTACAACTTATTTAACAATTAGAGTGAAGTTACACTAACAATATTCCTTAAATTTGTCATGACTTTTGTCTAATTGCCTTGAAATTTTTGCTTTATCACTTCAGTTTCAACGCTAATTATGATCCAATTATTCACTTAACAATGAAAGAGATTAGAAAATTTTAGGTGCGATTTACCAATTACCTTTCAGTAATAAATATCGAAGTACTGAGAATATTAACCCAAAGAATAACATAAATAATGATATAAATGCTGGCAACGTGTGTACTAGCCTCGAGGTTCACTTTAATTGGATCTTTTTTTTTGTACAATTGTACAGCATTTTGTGTAGGAGCAGTGAGGCTGAAGTGGTACATTGAACTTTAAATACAAGCCTTGGCCGCGTTTTGATTCAACCAAATTGAATTTCGGAGCAAAGAATAAGGAATGGACTGCCATATCTTAACATTAAAGGAAGGGTATAGACGGGGTCAAATTAGTGGCATTACTGCAACTGCATAGGTTTTTGGAATGGCAAACATTTAAATTCTTGTGTGGAGGCAACTGGGTTTGCCTTTTAATTTACTGATATCTGTTTGGATAACTAATACCTGACTTTCTTTTTTTCTAGACTTCGGACATTCTCAAAATCTATCGCACGTGAAACCTACTGTCCATCCAACATTAGAACAGCTCTCAGACGTTCAAGGTGTTACATATCCTGAATATCATGAAAAGTTTTACAACCAAGCTCTATGCAAGGGAAGGCCTTCTGAGCCGTTTCGTCCGATAGTTCAAAGACTCAACCACGTCGAAAACATCTTTCAGCACGAAGTTGACAGGTACAAAAAGGATATGCCATTGGTTTTTTCATGCTCACTTATTTGTAGTTACACGAAAAGTGCTTTTGCAGTTTCGTTTTTTTAAGCTTGAGAAAATTTTTGTTAATATCTTCATGTCATCATAAATAGCGTAAACAGCAGTGTATAATTTTAATCTAGCTTTAAGACCACACGCAATTTGACGCTCTATTGGCAATTTGGTCGGAATAAGGCTTTGTAGTTTTCGAAAATCTCTGGTTTGTATAGAATATTCTACGATACGCTGCATTAATGAAAATAAATACGCCAAAAATAAAGATTTTGCCGTACGCAGCTGTATATACTGACTTTCTAAGCTGCTTTTAAAAACAATACATCTTGGACGCGCGAGATAAAATGTTTCAAGCCACCAGACTAGACTGCACAGTAAGTTGAAAATATTGTATTTGAACTACATTACCTTAACGTGCGATTTTAAAGGACCGAGAGCTTCGGATCTTGTGAATCAGGAATGAGTAACTTATCAAGTGTTGAAAGAACTGGGACATCGAGTAGCAGACACACAGTAAGTGATAAGGTGATGGCTCTGTTATGAACTCGAAATAGTAGACCATGACCATTGAAGTATGAAGGAACTTAAGAGCAAGGCAAACAGCTATAATTGGGTCATAAAGGATATTTTTTGTGAAACATTTCAAGGCTGATATCATCACCCAAATAATAGTTGGAGCTAAAAATTGTGTAACGTCTTGATTTTTCTTCATTTAACAACTTTGAATTTGTGTGTTTTTAAAGTGTTGATTTTTTGCTTGTATTGCAGCATGTTAAAGTTGCTAATCGACTGATTTTCTCATTTCAGCATGATTCACATCCAAATTTCTCTAAAGACGAGTTCAATCTTTCCGGACATCACCAAGGTAAGCCAATTTCAAATCAGCAAACTGTTTTATTTAGTATTTTTTCCAAGTTAATTATTCGTTTTATACTGTAGCTATATTGCTTAAAACAAGCCTATATTAACCGTTTCTGTTTCCTTCCAATTTAAGCTTGATGAGTTTCGGAGAGTCGGAGTTGTAGACTACCATGTACAGATAAGATGCAGCAAAAAAGTGCATTGCTTTTTGAAAATGTAATCGTTGAAGATATTAGGTGAAAGGAGAACATTCTGTTGGTATAAGGTGTGAAGCAACAACATTATATTATCAGACCAAATGCAATGATTTCCCTTCTCCCAAATATGAGAATGTGCGTGGCACCCATAATCTGCTCGGAATAGTGTCTTCCTGGACATTCGCTATATTCACAATAGCCAAACTTGTCACGTTTTGTCTTTAATAATAGTAATTTATTAATACCACGGCAATATAGGAGAATACTAATTATTGTGTATCTCGTAATTATACTTAAACACTATTGATTTTTCTTAAAAATTGAACTTTACGACCTTAAATGTTAGCAGTAGTATTCAAAAACACTCATTTAAGTGATGAAGTTGGTCGCACTTGGCGAAAGCTCAGCGATGTTTTTTGACAACGGATATTGAAATGGATATATCACTGATCGTTCTAAGAATATATAGTACCCCTCAATTAATTAAATAAGTTTGCTTGCGCTCACTTGCAAACCCGCACCCTGAAAAATGCCCCGTATTATTCTGTGTTAAAAGAGCATGCTTTGTTTACGTTAATTCCGTGTGCTCACAAATAAATGCAATTTCTTCATTTTTTTCTAGCTCTTCTTCGTTGCTCAAGCTGTTCTCCATCCCAAAAAGTACCTGGAGTTCAAAGGTCAAACTCGAGAATCCAGGAAGCGAAATCCCCGTGGAGGAGACGGAGTGATGTGGAGGATCCTCCGCGCCGAGACTTTTCCGCTTCCTTCAACTGCCACCTACAACCGTCTTCAGACTGTACTTCGGTTTTCAATTCCAGTCGTACCAATAATGATTCCGAATTTAAAAACATGACCAAAGAAATGGTGCGAGACTAGGATATTTTGTAAATCAGTTATCACGTTAAGTCATTTTTGCGTCTAAATGGGAGGAAGTCTTAAAATGTTTGGTTGGAAAATACTTGATTCTAATTCTAACCAGCAAGGACATGGTTCTAATACAGTTTCAAAATTACAGAAGAGCAGTTATTTGTGGAGCCTAAAATTTTGCGTGCACGAAACCTGAGTTACAAATAAGCTTGACTTTTTGTTTCAAACGAAGCTGTTTCTAATCCTGTCGTAAATGAATTGCTGAGAATTTTGGTTTCTCTAAACTTGCGAACAATCGAGCTGCACAGAAATTTAAATCTTTCTTTTTCAGAAGCGTGAAAGACGGAACAGTATCGATACCTCGTCGTTATCACGTACCCGTAAAATTGCCATACAGCCTATCGGTAAACCAAAACCGCCACTCGGTCGCGCCTCATCCTCAGCCGGTCAGCCTGTCACTCAAAATAAGTCGAAGGCGAAAGCAATTTTGAGACGAGTATCGTCTTTCGGTTTTTCCAAACGAAGCAGTCCTTCCAGTACCCCAAGTCGGAAAGGAAGCATTAAAGAAAAATCAAACAAATCTAAACAAGTAAGGGTTTTTAATTTGTGCATGTACGAGGTCCTTCTAAGTACGGGTATGCAAAAACTTGGTCTAGCTGCAATGTAACATTTTCTTGAGTTTCGGTTTGTTTGGGTTGGCCACAGTTAGTCAATTATACGGAGACTGGGTTTATTATTCTCAGCAAGGCAATTTTAGCCCCATGTTAAATGAGTCTTCAATTTTCTCGATTACATTAAAACTGTGTGGTTGGCTGTGATATACGTCATTTTTATACTTCTGTGTAACAATGCTTCAACAAAAGAAATGTAAGTTGGTGTTAAGCGAAATGTGAAAACAAATATGAATTTTTGTTTTGCTCAACTAAAAGTAAGGTATGCTTTGATGTCCTACATTTGTCGCTATTTTGTGTCTTTATCCTATGCGCTTATTTTTCTTTCTTTGTTAAGATTATGGATAAGATTATGGATTGTTTGCTTTTTAGTGAAATAAGGTATTTTCGTACTCTCTTAAAACGTGTCAAATATTACCCATGTCTTGATATACGATTCTACTTAAAAAAAAATCGCTCTTAAATTCTTAAGCGGATATTTTAAGACTTTCTAAAGCTTTATCGCTTTTGATCACTTGGAATTCCCTCTCAAGATACATTTTCGAAATTTTCTATCATATGCTATAAAAAAAATTTATGGTTTGGTGTGCGCTTCAATGATCACTGATAGACTTCCCGAGCAACAACAGCAACTTCTATTAGTACAATTTTTGTGTCTAAACCTGCTATTAAAAACTGGTTTCGATAAGATATCAAAAAAGATGTTAGATGGAGTGTCTCCTACTGAAATGGTAGACTTGGATTTGATTCCCGATTGGCTCAAACCAAAGACTATAAAACTTGGTATTCACAGCTTCCCTGCTTGACATTCAGCATCAAAAGGGGCAGTGTGAAGCCTCAAGCCCTCAACCGTCTGTGGTAGACAGGTGCAGAGTTGTAAGTCGGGCCCGGCTTTACGGTCGGGTTCGGGCCTAAAGTTGCCAAAATTTCGGGCCTGAGACATGCTTTTTGTCTTAGGTGCACAAAAATATAATCAAAATAACTTGGCAACATTGCTGAATGAAGACTTCATTTTTCGGGCATGATTTGATGGGCTTCAAATTAGTTTTCGGGTTTGGGCTTATTTTTTCGGGCCGGGTTTGGGCCTGAACTAGTCGGCCCCGTGTACAACTCTGGACAGGTGTCAACTTGACTCTAAGACTAAAAGATCCCTTTGCTGTCTCTTGGCCAAGACAACTTGAGAAATAAAGATGCAATTATAATTACATGCTCTAAGTTCAAAAAACGAACTAAAATGTAATCATAATTGAAATATTGTTCTATTACGTTTGTGAAAAATTGTTTCAAGTTTATCTGCGTCAGGCGTAACAAGACAATGTTTTTAGGCGGATGAAGCTAAAAATAAGTCACCTGTCAAGTTCAAAAAATCCAATTCCGTCACTTCATCTCCATCACGCCAATCAGAAATTACGTCACCGTTGCATCATCAAAATTCTGTGACGTCACCATCAAATACCAACGGCGAAGCACAGTTAATTGCCCAACGATACGAAAAACAACATCAGTATAAGGTGAAAAGAAAAGACTTCTAGCACAAGTAGTTGTAAATTCAATCCTCTCGGTTGCATCTGCATTTTGCAGTTAGCGTACAATTCTTTTGGATTCCTGCTGCATTCATCGTTTTCTCCAGTGTCATGCCAGTTTAATTTTTTGTGTTTTAAAACCGCTTTCTTCTGTCTTCCTCTTGATTTTGTTCCTTTGATTTTGCCCTTAACTATTCTTGTCAAAACTTCATTACCTCGCATTAAGTGTGTCAAAAATTCACGCTTTTTTTGCAGACTAACGTCCCTTACGAAACGATGGATAGCGATTGAGTGCGTGCCCTCTAAAAATTGACATAAAATCGGATCATTTTTGCTTAATTTGGCGAAATTTTAAAATAGATTGTTTTAGAGTGATTTGGGTGGAGCAAGATTAATTAGCGCCTAAATATTCTTTTTTCTATCCCGCTAAAATACGTATGATCGAGTGCAGTTTGCTGCACATAAAAGCAAGTGTTTTAAGTACGGACAATCAAGCTCTGGGTAATTATTATTGGAATTTCCGACGGAGCGTGGTATTTTCATTACCAACCACAAAATGTCCTACTTAGTACTTGCCATGCTTCATAATCTGACAAAGTCATTAAGTTTTGCCATTTACATATCAGTTAATTATTGACTTTGGTTCATCGTTTATATTTACTGCGAATCGACTTCTGCCTCTTGTAAACTAAGTGGCCGTACACAGAACCGCTAATTAGCCCAAATCAACTAACAAAATTATACCCGATATAGAATTGGTTTCTTTAACAGGGATGGGTTGATTTTGTTGGCGCCATCTTTAGTTTGTTAAAGACTGTTGACCGATATTTAACTGGCGCTTTGCATTGTTGCTTAAACACAGCGATTAACAATGTTAATCACACAATAAACCGTGATGATATTTTTACTCTCTTTTTAATTTAGTTTAAAAACTGCATTCGGTTTTAATTCTGTTTTTTAGAATGCTGTTTATAATTTTATTTGAGATGAAAAATGTTTGTCTATTTTACTCATCAGTTGACATCGAAACAAATAAGCAGCGAAAACATGCTATAATTTTTCATTTCTGCTACTCTAATAAACTCTGCCTATGTTAATTTTCGAGTCTAATGTGTGTCGAAACTTACTTAATACTTAATATTATACTTATTATTTGTTTAGTCTCATACGTACAAAGGCTTACAGTGGTGCGAATATTGCGGTAATTTCATGTGGGGAATTATACAACAAGGTGTCCAATGCCGAGGTAGGTTCATTTTAGTTAAAAAATTTAGGTTAATTGTGCTGTGGTAATTTCCTTTTTTCTCCGCAACTTTTCGCTTTAGCTTAATCTTGATGGTATTGTGCGATCTTTGGGTTCCATTCCAATAATTGCTTAAATTTGGATGGGCCCCTTTCAAAAGGTGAAATCCGGAACAGCAAAAGCCACATCCCAAGGCGCGGATCAAGCTTCAAAAGATTAAGAAGGAGTCAAAAATAGCTCTCCTGTTGAGTTCAGATGCAAAACATTCGATAAGCTGGCCCTTTTAGGCTACCAATTAATACCACTACATGCCCGTTGTATTACGACTTTAAAGATAAAAAAAAAAACTTTTTAAGATTTGACTTAATTTTATGAACTTATGTCCTACTTGGTACTTTGAAGCGAGAAACCTCTTCTACATAAAATATTTTTAACTGTTTAAAAACTCAATTATCAAATGGAACTGATCAAAACTACCGGTAATCTAAAAACGATTAAATAGTACACAGATTTGTTTCATGTTATGTTAGGAACAATGCTTTATCATTTGTTAAATATTCTTGTTTTTGTAGATTGCGGTTTAAACGTACACAAGCAGTGTTCGAAACTGGTTCCAAACGACTGCCAACCTGCACTGAAGCATGTCAAGCATGTGTTTGGCGTTGACCTGACTACTTTGGCCAAGCTCCATTGCACTACGCGCCCACTAGTGGTCGATATGTGCATTGACGAAATTGAGAAAAAAGGTAAGCTATTTTGATTGCTTTATCTTATGTGTACAGTTATTACACGTACTCAGATTAAAACGCTAGCTATGAACTTCTTCCGTCTTCCAGTTCACTAACTCAAAAGCAACATTAGTTTGATATTCTGTAACGTGCTGCGGAGAGGTTTAGTTAAAAAGATTTGAAGAGGCTTTTGATCTCTCCGTATTCCCTTAAAGTTTCAATGGTTTCGGAAGTACTAGTTGGATTGTTTGGCGATTGGTAGCCTATAACTCTCAAAAGATATCGTTAAAGGCAATTTTCAATTTTGCATGATGCTTTGTTGCTGAGCAGCGCTCTGTTGAAAAAAGCTTTTGCAGGCAGTACTTCATCTAACTATGTTTTCAGGAATGGATTCGGAAGGAATTTACCGAGTTCCTGGATGTCATGACGACGTAATGATAGTAAAAGCTGCTTTTGATCAATGTACGTGTAGCGGACGCCGATTTTTCTATATAATATGTAAAGTGGTCAATTCTTGTGAAATTGTATTGGTTATACTGTAGGTATTAATCTGAAGCAAGACTACAAGATCCATCCTTCGAATCGAATGCATTTCATTAGTTTTGGGATTTCGTAATATTTCTGGGTTATAATTTGTAATGATTCCCAAGCCTAATCGTTACTTATTTTCGCAGAACCTGTCGTGTGTATCTGGTTGTACGGCTGAGAAAATTACCTTCTTCAAAAGCAAATTCGGCAATCGAGCTGTGGCAGAAGTTTCTTAAAATTATTGTGAGATTTAAAAAATACCCAAGGAGCTTCCTGATTACGATTTTTTAGATGGCCAAGACGTGAATTTATCAACGGAACAGGATATTAACACGATAGCAGGAGTTTTGAAATTGTATTTGCGAGAGCTACCAGTGCCACTTGTTCCCTATCAATTATATTCAAGATTTATTAACGCTGCAAGTAAGCATTAAACGAAATGATTTTGTTCATTGTACCGATCAGCGGTCGAGTGGATAGAGCGTCTGCTATTGAAGCGGTAGGCCTGGGTTCAATTCCCGGTCGGGGTCTGCTGGCCAAGGCAAGCAGGTTGATAAAGAAAACATGTGATTAATTTTTTAGTTAAAACTAGAAATCAAGTGCTATTTACTGCACGAAACAAATACCAGTTAACGTTTTACATGCTTAAAAATGTGACCATAATTGAAAACGCTGCTGTGGTCTTTTATGCGGATGAAGTGTATACAATACTGGAACATTATTGTGTTTCATTAGAAATTCGAAGCAATCAAATGTTGAAGAATTCTTACCTTGATAATCCCCAACCAGTGGAATAATAAATAAATTTTTGTTTGTTGCTTTGCAGAACTTACACATGATGATGGAAAACTGAACGCATTCCGAATGGGATTAAATGCAATGCCCGAAGCACATTTTCAAACTTTGATGCATTTGATATTTCATTTGGGCAGGTTGGTGTTTTTTTTTTATATAACTACTTTTCGAACTGATTCTGGACCAATCAACTCATATAACCACCATCATTCGATCATTGTGCTTGATTTGCAAGTTGCGACTCCAGTCGAAAATTGTGATATGAGGTTATCTTTAATTGTTTTGTCCACAATGCATATAGTAGACTATATAGAAGAGCAACATTAATGTATACCCTGCTACAGGTATGTAGAGAAAAGTATACATCACCCAAAGATTAACCATTAACTAAATTACGCACTACGCAGCATTCAAGACTGTTA
Source organism: Trididemnum nubilum (assembly GCA_963965965.1). Classification (NCBI taxonomy): domain Eukaryota; kingdom Metazoa; phylum Chordata; class Ascidiacea; order Aplousobranchia; family Didemnidae; genus Trididemnum; species Trididemnum nubilum. The sequence goes on along the minus strand of OZ014472.1, from coordinate 35,450,606 downwards.
ATGAGGATAGGTATATTAAAAAAATATTGCATAGGTATTGAAACATACTGAAACAATACCCAGTGTTCCAAAAATGCATTTGAAAAATTCTTAAAGCTTTAGATATAGCTTCCAATTACTGTTGGTCACCTTCTAATTGTTTTATTCAAACATTCCTAAACGAATTTTTTTAGAGTTACTGAGAACTCCGTTTTGAATCAGATGTCTGCCAACAACCTGGGAGTGGTTTTCGGACCGACTTTGCTTAGGGCTCCTTTTACGAGATGTTCGGACACTATGTCCATCAACGATACACACTACCAGCAACAAATTGTTGAAACCATGATTGAATACAGACACCATTTGTTTCTGTGATGAAAGTTGATTCACGTAAACGAGATCACGTGGTTTGTGAGCTTTTACGGGACGATTTTGTTGGTTTCGGTGAAGTTCACGTTTTAAAGCAGATCGCCATTGACGAGAGATAGATTTTTAAGCTTTTTGAGAACCTTACCACTTACCAGTTTTTGCCCTGCAGTGATCAGTTTTTATGCAAATTTCATTTTGAAGTTGACGGAAGTTTTTGTTTGCTTTTGTTGTGATTGCTTGTTTAAATTATTCTTCGAACTTTTTCTCGGTTTTACATTCATTTATGTTTGGGTCAGAACTCATGACAAAACCGTAAAGCAAGTACTGAAATTAACTGCTTACAGAAAAAAACACCGTAAGAAATAATTTTGAGAATTGAAATTATTGGGCTGTCAAAAAGCGAGTGACGAATCGCCCATTATGATTTTTCGGTTAGGCAAAATTTTAATTCTATTGTATTTTAAGGGCGACCAATTAGGCAATTTTATGTAAGCAATTAGTTTTTTTGCAATCACTATAAGCTTTGAACTATTATTTTATTATTTATTCTATCATTATGTATGTATAAAAATATGAAAAAGTTTCAAACATCATTAAGTTGGATGTATTTGTAAGTCTGTATACTTGCAAGTTTTCAATAACAAGCCTATATCTGGTTAATTCTAGCCAAATTTTTAATTGTAATTAAGCTACGACGAAAAGAATTTTAATGAGTTTAAATTTGCAGTCATAAATGATTGTCTTTGCCTCATATCGTACATTTCAGCAAGATCGCTTTGCTGTAATATCACTATATTCCTTAGAGAAATGTCGAGCTTTAAAGTGCAATAACTTGCTATTAAGGAGCTGATGTAGTATTTTCCAAGAGGTACCAACAGGAAATGAAGTTGTGGATTGTGGGTTACAGAACAGCTGCAAATATAAATTAATGTATTGTGATGTCGATTGAATGAAGCTGCTATTGTACTATGGTTTTATATTAAAATGATTACGCAATTATACGCATTGAAATTTGTCAAGCTTTTTGTGCAAAGAGTAAATCTCTTCAAAGAAGCACAATGTCATCATGGCTATTATTTATTTCAATTTTTTTTTCCATTTTTGTTAATTTAGGATCGCAACTGAAATGATTTTTCACTCATTGGAAATGGGGATCGTACGGTAAAGTTATGCCGATAACTGATTAACCTATTAATTAATGTGTTCCGGTGCATTTTGCTAGGTGGTGTTGATTATTTTTTGTGCAGTTTTTGTTCTTTCACTGTGTGCTGGTAATTTCTTTTAATGTTCCATTTGAAACGTTCATCGAAAATTCAAAAAAGAGTATTTGTGCTGTTGTTGTCCGTAGCATTAGGAAAGAGATCAAAGTATAACGCTTGAGATCTTTCGACTCAAAAAAAGCTTTTGGTGTAAATGTTAGCGTTTGAAAACAATAGTTTACAAAGAAAAGAAAAAAAGCATCAGAAAATATGCGTACTTAAAGGACAAAACTAATGGAGAGTTGAGCTTGAGATCTTTTAAAGTCCCTAGTTATAAGTACGGTACCAGGGTTGAAAATATCGACGTGAAATCGATATCGTTAAAATTCTACTTTTTTGTTTCATTATCGAATGTGCCTTTTCCGTACTTTTTTGCCTGGTAAATCGATAATAATTAATCGATATTTTTTTCAAGTTAAGCGAAATTTTTTTGGAAACACGTCATTTTTTCGTGTACTGCAGTTTTATTGTGGAAGTAGTTATAATTTTACTTCGATTCAATTAATGTATGGATTAGTTCAAAATTTCGCATTGCAATCATTTTTGACTTCATTCCAAGTTATAAAAACACAATAATGCACTTGTAGCCACTGGTAGCAGGGCAGAGTGTTGCAGTAAGCCTACTCAAGTAGTACTGTTAGGTGTCATTTCCTAAATTCTTTGCAATCTCCCGTCCTGCCGAGTAGGACTAGGCCAGATGATATTGGTCGGCACACATTGGAAAAGCGAAAAGCTCAAGTAATTATTATTGCTATTGATATTTGCAGTAGTCTTATAGTACAGTGATCACAGTGCAGTGTTAGCTGCTAGGCTAGGGCTGCTTCAAGCGGCGTGGTGGCTTAGGCCTTGTGGTTAGAGCATTGGTCTCACAGTCGGTAGCCCTGGATTTGATTCCCTTGTCGAGCCATACCAAAACACTTCAAAAAAGGTATTCACAGCTTCCCGGCTTGGCGCACATCACTTGAAAGGATAGTGTGAAGCTTTACTGGTGTAGTAGACAGGTGGCAACGACTCTAAGACCCTATGATCATTTTGCTGTTTCCTGGCCGCGACAACCCTGTAAATAAATATGAAAAAATTGTGAGACAATGGCACCTAGCAGCTTACAGCTAGGCCTGGAGTGTCAAGTACGAAAGCTATGAATAGTGATTTTTGAAGTTTTTGCAAGACTCTCTACCAGGTAGTCAGGTAGCCCACTGAGGTAGTAGTAGTAGTGAACCCAGGTCTGCAGACTGATGACTGCGAGGCAGATGCTATAACCACTGCTTATCTCAATATCAACATGGTAGAGGTGGTACGCACATGTGTAAGCTATCCCTGTTGTACTCATTTGGCGGAGGCCTACTGGTATTTTACAGGCCATTATCAAATGCTATTGTTTGCGGAATAGCCTACTGGTCCGCTTAACATTCACATTTTCTATAAATCCTCTATGTTCTAATACAAAGTTTTGTAGCCTATACTCTAGGCAGGGCATGGTATGGAATGGAATGAAAGACGATTTTTCCATATTCCATACAGGCAATTTTCTTCCATTCCATTTCCATTCCATACCAAAAACCTTCCATTCCATACTAAAATTTTCTTCCATATTCCATTCCATACTTCCATACCAAAGAAATTTTAGACTGGAAGCAATGCAACGTTTGCAATGTTGTAAGCAACCGCTCGTGAAGAAGCACCAACAATACTAAGATGCAACGACCGGTATCTGGTAAGCATATTGCTCATGGTTTAATGCATAGGCGTAGCCTGGATTTTGAATTGGTAGGAGGGCTAAACCGCAAATCATGCAATGACGTCATCAGAAGTTCTTGAAAAGAGGGACTTTTTATGGGACTAAGAATAAAGATCAAAAGCTGGGCGTCTGATTTGGCTCGTAACCTGGATTTGCTATAGAGGAAGAGCTAGAACCACAAGTTAAAATTTTTTCTATCCTATCAAAATTGGGAAACGTGGTGAGCAAATTAGTGCAACTCAAACATGTCACACTGTCACAGAGTCCCCAGCCGCTGGGCGATGTTTTGTAATTTTTTTGGAAAAAATGGCTATTTTAATGCGATTCGGATTACATTTCGCACGTTTTCAGAGCCATTTGAAACCAATCGAAAAAATCACTCTCTTTGCTTCAGGTCAAGTCCAAAACACGTTTAAAATCTTGCATTTTTGGTTTAAATTTTGTGACTTGGCCCAAGTCAGGGAAATCAAGGTACATTGCTTTCTGCAACATTTTTAGCATTAAATAATGCGCTCGGAGATTTGCCTTTGAAGATTTTTGTTTTGTCATGAAAATAACCAGTTTTAGGAATATATGTACGACCAGGGGCCCAGGCACCCTCGATTCAAATTTAATAATTTGTTCAATAAGCATTTCCCATTACTAGGTTTTTTTTAAAAGCATTTTGTCGCGTGAAAACTGACCAGATGGAGGTGGATTGTTATTTAAGGTTGGAAATTTAAAGTAGGTACATTAGATGCCATAAATGGTCGCTAATCATGTTATTGTAATATAAAAGTTAGCTGGGGGCCTAGAACATATTATTGCATAAACAAGTTAGATGAGCGCCTGAGATTGCACCTTTTAGAACAAAAACGCTGAATTTCTCCCGGCTTGTACATTTAAATTGGTTGGTAAGAATTTAAATTGAGAGAGCATGGGCCCCCTGTTTGTTAATATTAATATTTAGTTATCGCTAATTGCCGTTGTACGCAAGTGTTGTTGCACTTCAAAAATGCTAAAAGAAACTGAATAAATAGGCTTTGTGTCATCATTTTTATCATTGGTAGCTTTTCAATTGGTGGGGGAGGCAGAGGGCCCGGTTCTTCTGGCTATGCCTATGGTTTAATGATTACCGTCCAAGTTTGCCCTCACATCAACAAGAACATTTAGCGCAACAGAAATACTAAGCTTTAACACCAAAAAGAATTACTATAAGCTTAAAAACTAAAAATATAAATAAAATTAAGCAAAAACGGAGATGAAATAACAAATACGAGTAAGAAATGATATGTAAGAAAACACGAGATGTAAGAAAACAAAATTTACGACCTGGCAAATTGTCAGCCACAAAATAAGAAAAAAAAAAACAAGTCAAGTCTATCAAGGTCGTGAACTGTAACATCAATGCTGCAATTAAATTGCAATGTACTTGCAATGATGCAATAGGTACACTGTTTGCGCAATGTACACAACTAAAGTACCGCAATTTGTCGACAAATAATATGCGCAGATATTGAAGTCGAGTACTTCTGTGACAATATTTTATCACTACCCGAAATTGGTGTGTATTTTTCTGTAAATACAATGCACGAAATCTAATATGGAATTGGTATGGAAGTATGGAAGATTGTCTTCCATTCCATTCCATTCTGGCATCTTCCATATTCCATACCAAAATTTCCGTTCCATTCCATTCCATTTTCCATTCCATTCCATATCATGCCCTGACTCTAGGTAGCCAATTATTTTATTAAAGCTTATGCTATTGAATAACGTAGTGCCATAGCAGTACTGTAATAGCCTGGTAACTAAGAAATTTTTGAACCTATTGGCCTAGACAAGTGACAACTGATAATTATGGAAAGTGAAGCACATGTTTTATTGGCAGTGGCAGTGACAATTGATGATAGTTCTGGGGATAATTCTAATACATGATAAATCTGATACAGTAAAATACATGCATTGAATTGAACATACAGACATTGAATTGAATACATGCCTGAAACTGAATATACATGCAATGAAGTGCAATGTCACTTTCCTACAGATATTTACTTTTAGTCGCAATGTCAAAATATGTTGACACTCTTTGACTCAGTAAAAAGTTATCGATTACATTGTCGATTATTCTTTACTTTTTTTTCATTATCGAAATCGCCTATTTTTTACTATTTTTTTGAAGTATCGAATGTCGATTATTCTTTACTTTTTTATTATCGATTTCCAACCGCGATAATTACTCACACCTAGTTGTTAGTAAATGAGAAAACGATTGGTTCAGTACAATGCAGCAGAGCCGTTGTGCAGATCCAAAACGAATAGGAGTACATCTCAACCGAACAGCTAAGTTACCCCTCGGACTTAAGATTGTTTCATTTCATATTAAGAACCGTTTTGTGACGAATGCAATTTTTTGCAGTTAGCAGGACTCGAAACCAGGACAGGTTGTTGTCGCATGGCAGCGTTGTACAGAGTTAGAACAAGAATGTTCCAAGTAACGTGTAAGAGAACTATGTCAACTCCCCCAATTCCTCTTTTTTTATGGACTCAATGCACACTTCTACTTTGATAAATCGTTTTAATATATTTTGATAAACCGTTTTAAAGAAAAATGCGCTAGTCCTTTAATTAAAAAATCTTACTGAAATCTATTTCAGAAGTGTAGGACTTTTCAAGGTCACTCGAGGTCCCCTCTTTGTCAAAAAGTCAAGAGTAGGGTTTTTTAACAGTGCCCGCACAAGTGCAGTGCTCAACGGTACCAACTGGCACAGTTATTAACAACAATCCAATTGAAGTCATGGTAACACAATATATTTAACTATGCATAACTCAGAATAGAAGAACACTACAAAGTCATATAAGGAAGTCGTCACATAAACAGCACTACAACGTCGTGGAGGAAAGTCTCAACATAAAATGAAATATCTGAGAACTAGTAAAGGTGCGTTTAGACTGGACGCGAAGCGAAGGTTGGCGACCTTCGCCAACCTTCGCAAGTGGTTGCTTATCTTCGCGACTGGTCGCTTCATAGGCTAATTTTAATAACTTATTTTTAAATGTATTCAATGAGCAGAAAGCGTTGTGTACTTTATTATTGAAGCGCTATTATAGCAATCACAGGTTCTGTTTCGTCATAGCGCGCTGGAATTACCGGTAAAAAGAAGATTGAGTTTATATTATGTTATCACACGATAACCGTGAAGAAGAGTCTAGACTAATAGCTCAGGTAACAAAACAATCTTGAGAAAAAAGTTAGTAAAGTATTAGTGAAAAACGAAGTACAGTAGATCGAATTTGGAAATGAAAAGACTAGTCGTTTCTTCAAAAACGTAGTAGTACTTAGCCTATTTACTAGCAATCAATGATTTGTTTAGATCCTTCCACTGAAAACTTGCCATAATCTGTTTTGATGATGACAGCTCTGGGTTTTAATGCAGAAACGCAAAAAGCTGGAAGCAGATGTCAAAAGTTCTCTTTATGTGTTTACTCAGTTAACAAATCCTTATAAAACGCTTTCACCATCCATGTCTCATTATGGTAGTGGTAGATCAACCGGTATCTTCTAGAGTGTAGACCAATAGGCTAGTCTACAGGTACATTTAAAGCACATACTATATTGTTTTTTTTATGTGATTTTTCTTTTTCAGGCAAGCATGTTATGATACCTGTAGTAAGCTTAAACAGTAGTTTGTATTTGTTATTTAGTGCTGTTTATGAAGACTTCCAATGTTAACGCTATGAGTGAAACTGAAAGCTGGATTTGTCATCAGTTATGTAGTGGATTTTTTGCTTATTGTGCAATGGATTGTTGTGTTGATTTGCTGGAGAAAGCAAAAAAACATTGCAGTTTTTGTATGATTTGACACTATCATAGAAGGACAAGAATTTAGCACAGTAATACCAGCAGTTGCTTTGAGGAAAAGTCAGCCTTTAAAACTAAGTTTGGTATTTTACTCGCTAGCGGAGCGCTTATCGATGTTTAGTGCGAAGTTAAATGCTTTTGAGAGCATGTTATTAGTTTGCATTTTCTTGCGGTACCAGTAGGCTACGTTGCGACAGTCGCGTTTACCTCAAAGGGCTTCGCTCCAAACCACCGTTTGTAAGATACAGACAAACATAGCTGTAAGGTCAAGCCCCCTCTTCTTAGGAAGTTATTGGTTATGTCTCTGATAAAAAAAAACATTTAGATTTTTTTATGTGAAAATTGTTACTTAAGCATCTGAATAAAAGTGTTGTTAGTTCTCACATTTTCATGTAACTGACGCTTCCTTCTTCATTTATTATTATTATAAATGCTGTATCAAGTTTTTTGTTTAGTGGTGACTAATGAGAATGGAACAATATTAATGAACTTGCTAGGCGGGTACTTCTCTACCAATAATAGTAACCTCAGCAAAAAAATAGAACTCACTTTCTACTGGTTAGATATATATTGGCTTTCTAGTTCATCTAAATACACTGACTGCAATTGTAATGATTGAAGTTCAGACTTAAAATTGTTTACTTTGTCACTTTATTCACCATGTAAAGCAGTTAAAATTTTAAAAGGCAGTAAAAATATTTTGAAATTCACAAACAACTAAATTTAGATATTACACAAAGACATAGTAAATGAATATTTAACACACTTGACACTTCTATTTTCATCACATAAGACTGGAGTGAAAAATCACTACCAGACTACAATATTCATGATTATAAAACTTGGGGTAGTCCAAAACCATTGCTTCCAGTTCAACTTGATCACGGTCACAAACCTTCAGAAACAAGAAGACTTTTAAGAGGACATTCAGAAGAAAAAATTCCATGTTTGTAGCTATTCAAAGAAGTGATTACTAATTAGGCCAATCCAAAAGTTCATAGAAATTTTTCGATTTTTGTATCTATCCAGCTCTTGTATGTAGCAGTGTAGCTTGAAACCAATTCTAAATACAGTTTTATTCACCAAGTTGGCTTGGTCAAGCAGACGGTGAAAAAACTTTTGCGAGTTTTCCAGTATTCAAGGAATTGTTCAATTGTGGTTACTTTTAAAACAACAAGCTAACAAACAATGGGTAAAAACACCATCAACACATTCAAAACTAGCCTGTTGGCAGTAGCGTAGCCAGGGGGGGGCGGGGGGGCTCGAGCCCCCCCATTGGCTTGTGAAGTATGCAAAATCGCATGTTTTTTGTGCTTTTGAGGCCGATTTTCTGTGAAAAATGGAAAATAGCCCCCCCCCATACGAAAAGAGCCCCCCCTCAAACGTTTGAACTCGCGAAATTGGAAGAAAAGTCGCCTTGAATTTTGGCGAAGACCTTTTTTTTTTGGAGATCACCTAATTTTGGGCGGAAAAAACGTTTGAATTTTGGATTTTGGCCGAAAAATCACTCTGAATTTTGGCGAAGACCTTTGTTTTTTTTTTTTTTTTTGGAGATCACCTAATTTTGGGCGGAAAAAACGTTTGAATTTCCGATCTTTCCGAGACATTTCGTCTCAAATTTCGGACAAACCGTCTGAAACTGATTCAAGGTCAATGAAAATTCGAGTCAAGGTCGTTTGAAGACTTCTCACTCTTTCAAAATAGCCCCCCCCCCCCCCCCCCCCCTTTTCCAAATCCTGGCTACGCGCCTGTCTGTTGGTGGGTTATTTTATATTCTGAAAAAAAAAACACCATGTTAGTTTACTTTAAGACAAAAAAGCAAAAGCTGCTCAGCCAAAAGAACCACTGGACTGATACAATAGCTTCTGCTATGCTGCACAGAATAAAAAGTTTTGTTTTAAAAGCTAGATGTCGTGGGGCTAGGCCTATTGCTTCATTGTATTCATTACAATGAAGCTCTGAGATCCAGCATAGCTATGAAAAATCACTCTAGGATTTACAGCCTTAGCTGTCTAGATCCAAATTAACTTGGCTAGCCTAGGGCTATCGCGAATCTATCTTTGCCAACAACCTACTCTTAAATAGACGCTACACCATACAAATATACTATTTACATTATTTTCTAGCAAACTGCGATCGTAAAAATCCGATCAGTGATTTAGTAGGTTATCGTACTACGGGCTGCAAGCAAGCGATGTAGCGCAACTGCTCGCGAAGGATGCGACCGGTTGCAACCTTTCGCGAGCTGTCGATGACGTTAAATTTTGGTTGCTTCGCGTCCAGTCTAAACGCACTAAAGGCGGCTGCAAATGGACTTCGATGTCTTCGAGTCAAGCAGCCACCTATTGTCTAAATGGTATTATTGGGGCAATAATGATGACGCTGTCACTAATGAATGTACTATGGAGCGTCGGTAAGGACCAAATAGTTAATAATAACCAATTAAAAAAAATTTTGTATTGCAAATTAAATCGTTTTTTTGTTTTTTTTGATAGGCTTTAATAGCTAAGGGAATATTATTCCAGATTTGACTCCGTTGTAAATTATACTTCTTTGCATCGATTAGTGGAATACTTAGGAAGTTAAAGAGTGTAGCTGCATGAGAAGTTGACTGCTCTGGTGATTGGTGTGGATATTTGACTGAACTTTACAGAGAGGGGCGATAGTAGTGGAGGAAGATGAGAATGAAAGAGGCAGTGAACAATTTTGGGGGTGTCATGTTTAAGCAAGTCCGATAGTCTAAATACAATTAATTAAGAGTAGAAAGGAGTCGCGTGATATTGATATTTGCCACCAACAAGTAGCTTGATTGCTTTGTTTTGCAGTAAAGCCAGTTTGTTCACTGTTCAGGTATAAGAGACAGTGTCGTCGGAACAGGGGGAGGGGGCATGGGTGCAGGTGCCCCCTGCCCTTTTACCAGGGGGGCAGTACTGCCCGACTTAACTGACGACACACAATAGAGGACTAAGGCTAAAATAAGCATTCTAGTGATTAAAGTTTAGTGTTTTGTGAACCAAAAGAGCTCTTTCTAGAAACAAAACGTAAAAAACAATTTTTGTCTATCCAAAAATACATTACAATTTTATATTTATTAAATTTTTTTTATTTTACGCAAATACTCTTCATCAGGTGGCGCTAAATAGTTCATAAAATCAATAATCGCAAACTGGAAGAGACAATTTTACCGGAAATTTTTATCTAGTTTTTTATTCATTCTAACCTGAATCTAACCCTACTCAAATTCTTGCTCTAAAACCAACTCCAAACCTAATCCAAATCTTAACTCAAACCTTATTCTTAATTCTTACAACAGGAAATTAAAAAGCGCGGATGAATATTTCTCATTTTCGTTTTTTTTCTTAACTTGAAAATTTTTGGTGAAATAGTCACTGCCCAAGGTAAAATAAATGAACAATCTTGTTGAATGTATTTGGTTAGCCTGTAACATCCGATTCAGTTCTGTCAGTTTAACCGGACTCTAGGAAGATACGGAGCAACAAAATTTCTAATTTAAAACTCAAGGATCCTAAGTCTGAAAACGTAAGATTTACTTTTAAGACATTAATTTTAAGTATCGAACTTTGTTAGCAGCTCTAGTTGGAGCGATTGACGCCGGCGTTATTAACGGCAGATTGAAGGGGTCCGGAACCAATTAAATCGCTAAGATTTGGAAGTCGGTTAAAGAATTGGTTCGATCCTGTAATCAGTGGCATAGGAGGTGGGGATTAGGAGGGCACCGCCCCCCTCTCTCTTTAAAGATGTCGATCGCGCGTCAAAATTTCGGCAATTTTATATTTTTCGGGCAAATTTGCTCAGCATTTATACTTTTTTTTTACCAGTGATATTATTTTTATGGTCAATATAGGCTAGTCTATTTAATACCCTAATTTTTAGGCAAACCGAATGAACGACCGACGCGTAGCTAATGCTGTGACACTCAAAAGTACTTTTCGTCTTCCATAAAATCAGCAATTATTCAAAAATATCTGATTATCCAATTGTATGGCACACATAGTTAAACACGTTTCTGTCAGCAATATTGTAGGTTGAACAAATAGAACAATCTTAATAGCGTAATGTAAATCCTAACATATCAAATTAAGTGCTAAACCAACGTCTTAAGTGATTAACAACAATTTGTCTGTTAAAGCTTCCACCATCAGTACCATAAATACATATATCGTAGGTCAAGCGTAAATTCAAAATGCGTACAAAGCTATCGTTTGATGTCTAGTACATATTATTTATTTACATATGACACTCAGCATTGTCTTGGTCCCAGATCTATGTTTCTGCTTTAATAACAACAATTCTAAACTTTTATCTTGAACAGACGACTATTTGTATTTTTAATTCTTTGTCTTACAAATATCTGCAAAAAAAAAAACGGTTTTAGCTTAAATAAAAAGTAAAGATTTGAGGAATCTATGTATTCCGGGGTTCTCGGCAAGGAGTGTCACCTCTTAATCACGCCAAACTATTTTTTTGGGAATTAATATTACACACAATTAACTCTCTAACAAGTGATTTCAAGAAATTGATTTAGGAGTGGTCCGATTTTCGGTTTCCCGAGGAAGTGATACCCTTAAACTATGTCAAAATATTTGTTTAATATTTATTAATATTAAAAACAGCTAGCTTCCCAGCTTTAGCCATTCGAAAACTTGATTTTGGGGAGGTTTATTTGGGGGAGGGAAGTTTTCGGAGAGGTACCCCCAAACTATGTCAAAATATTTGTCTGTTAAATATCTGCTGATATCATAAAACACTGGCATCCTAGCTTGAGCTGTTCAAAAAATTGATTTTTTGGGGGTCCATTTTGGGGGATCCCCGAAGGGATGGCACCCCCAAACTATGTCAAAATATTTGCCTGTTACATATCTGTTGATATCATAAAACACTAGCACCCTAGCTTGAGCCGTTCGAAAAATTGATTTTTGTGAGGTGTATTTTGGGGGGATCCCGGGGGGGGGGGTGCACCCCCAAACTATGCCAAAATAATTGTTTGTTAAATATCTGTTGATATCAAAACAAACTGGCACCCTAAGTTGAGCCATTCAAAAAATTGATTTTTGGGGGTCCACTTGGGGGCGTCCCCGTGGGGTGGCACCCTCAAACTATGTCAAAATACTTGTCTGTTAAGAATCTGCTGGTATCAAAACAAACTAGCACCCTAGCTTGAGCCGTTAAAAAAATTGATTTTTTGGGGTCCCATTTCGGGGGGGTTTTCCGAAAGTGTCACCCCAAAAAATTTCGGGTGAAAAAATTGCATTTGCAGCTCAAAAAATTTAAATTTCGAAGTTTTGTGGTTTAGGAGAGAAGAGCGTACAAAATTTAGGAAGAAAAAAAAGAAAAAAACCTCATCGCGGCCAAAAGTGGGTTGGTTGGGATGAAGGGTATCGTAAGACATATAACCCTACAAAAAAATTTTTGTTGTACTTAAGCCGTTTTTGAATGAGACCGCTTTTTACGCCAAATTTTCGGGCCGGTTTTCGGGTCCTAAAACCAAAGTCACGTGATTAAAATTTGGTACTAACATACCACTCATTAATCTCCAACTGCTATCAAAATTTCATGTAGCTAGATTTAACTCTTCTTGAGTTATAAGCAAAAGTCTGAAATTTCGCACTTGTTAGTTGGAAAATGGCCGAGTAAAAACAAAGAAACACGCGACGCAAGCGTCGGTCGTTCCAATAATATAAGTGTAATTCAGGATTTTTTGATTTGCACATTTTTTAAGCAAAACAATGCAGGTGACCAATTTCTCTTTCGAGCAAAATTAAAGTTTCTCAAATCATTTTTCGGGAAAAGTTTGGCACCCCCAAAAGTTTTGAGCTCCTTTGCCCATGCCTGTAAACGTAATTTACGGTTGTCCTCTAACCAATTACTCTTGCGGTATAGAATGCGCTATGCTCAAAGAATATACGACGCGCAGCTAAGTTAAATCAATCAAAAAAATCTATACAGCTGAGAAAACAAATGAATTACATCAAATTAAAACAGCGTAGAAATCGTTAGCAGCAAAAAACCAATTTAAAGAGCCACAAATTCAATCAAAGTAAGGTCTAGTTCTACACAAATATTATAAGCCTACATACATGTAAAATAGCGAATGCCGATAATTAATTTACTACCCCACAATTTATGAATTCAAAATAAACCCTAAAACTATAAATCATAAGCAGAAAAATACTTTTTTAGAGTTACGAAAAGGAAAAGAATTTACTTTAGAAAAAAAGAATCAACGAAAGTACCTTTCTTCAACCAACCACCGCCAAAGTCCAAACTGAGAATCTGGCACGTAGCCAGAGCGGATTTTTTTTGGGGGGGCAAGCAAAAATTTGGGGAGGCAACGTCTTCTTGCAGAGGGCGATCTCCAAAAAAGAAGGTCTTGAGCAAAGGTGGAGTCGAGTAGACAAGGCTCGAGGCCAAGGCCAAGGACCAAAAAAAAAACCCGAGGCCAAGGACAGCTTTTACGAGGACAGACATTCTCGAGGCCAAGGACAGGAATGCTCGAGGCCAAATCCAAGGACCAAGGACACAAACGCAAGTGTTCTCAAAAAAAAAAGGTCTACAAAATTTTTTTTCAAGGTCTTCAAAATTTTTTTTCAGGCAATCTACGAAAAAAACGGTCTAGAAAAACATTTTTCAGCCGATCTACAAAATTTCAACCATTCAAAAAGTAGTGCTCGAGGACTTGAGGCTTCAGGCCAAGTCCAAGGACTTGAAAATGTGTCCTCGAGGACGTCCTCTGGTCTCCAGTTCGGTAAGCCACCATTTTCTGTGAGCTTTGAGGTGATCTCCAAAAAAATTAAAAAAGGGTCTTAAATTCGGAAAGCCACCATTTTCTACAACTTTTGCATATTAAATCAAAAATAATACAACACTTTTTTTTCCATCCTAAAACTTTAGGGTTTAAGTAAAATTTATTTGGGGTGGCAAACAAAAATTTGGGGGCTGGCGATTCCCCCTTTGCTCCCCCCTGGCTACGTTCCTGCTAAGAACTAAATTGTCTTCGACAATGAAACCCTGAATGAGACGGACGGCAATCGACCAACTACCTTCAGTGAGTGTCTGAGTGAGAACTCTAGCTGGCGTCAATCTAAAAACGAGAGTGCCACGCAATGGCGTTCCTAAGGGGAGGCGACCCGCCCCGGGTGTCACCATTTTGGGGTGAAACCATTTTATGATGTGAAACCACAACTCGCCCGAAAACTCCTCTAATCTGTGGCAAATACCTTTTTTTGTTCTCCATCCGCATTTGGATATAATTTTCAACTAAGTCGGTCACGGCTGCAGAAGCGTCACATGATAAAGGGTGATACCACAAACCCCGCTGCGGGTGTCACCACCAAATCCCGCCCCGGGTGCCACCATTCTTAGCAACGCCTCTGGTGCCTCACTTACTCTACGTAGCAATGACTGGGGAGCAAGGAGCGGTGAGCGATTCTTATCTGGTTCCAAAACGTGAGGACAACCAACTTTCAGTCTTCGCAAAATTACTGACTAATTAGTGTGACGCAATCGACTTCTTCGACCCAATTCACAGCTCGTGGTGATTCAGCTCTTCGTTTTTCTTGACTTGGAAGCCGCTCTTCGATATTCAGCGTATTAAACAGGTCCTAGCTTCTTCGGAAAATACTGCCAGTGCAGCAATTCTACGGCATAAACCAACTCAATCTGCCGTGCAGACCAACACTGTCGTGCACAGGCGAACGATAATTCAACGCTTCAGTCCAACACTCCAATCTAGCACCATCTAGCACTCAGTTCAACACTCCATTTCGATCAGCACTGCAGTTCAGCACTAAAACCCAAATGGAACATGGGCCTACATGCGTGCAGAGAAGGGCAAGATCACCACTTTTTGGTGATCTTGAAGATCAAGATCACTTTACTTTTAGTATTCAAAGAGTGGTAGTGGTGATGATGGCTCGTGGGGTAAGCTATAAATCAGAGGTGGAGTCGAGGACACAAGGCTCGAGGCCAAGGCCAAGGACCAAGAACAAAAATGCAAGTATTTTTCTAAGAAAAAAGATCTTAAAAATTTTTTTTCCGTCGATCTCCAAAAAAACGGTCTAGAAAAACATTTTTCAGCCGATGTACAAAATTTTTACCATTCAAAAAATAGTACTGTCCTCGAGCCGAGAACAGGGTAATTTTCGCGGACTTGAGGTTTCGAGGCCAAGGACTTGAAAATGTGTCCTCGAGGCCAAGGACGTCCTCGAGGACTCCACCTCTGCTATAAATTGTAAATGCTGTATCAGTATTGACTATCAATGGGCAATGGCACTGCTGATTTCGCTAATAACGGAAGACATTTGACACTAACAAACTTTTTGTTGCTATTTTACTAGTTTAAACGGAGGTGTTGCTAAGGATGGTGACACCCGGGGCGGGAGTGCGTGGTGTCACCCTTTTTGTGTGACGCACCCTTTAAGTTGTGAGACACTTTAGGTCCAAAAGTAAGTGAACACCAAAAAAAAGGGTCTTTGCCGAAAAAGGAATGGGTTTTTGGTTCAAAAGTAAGTGAAGACCAAACAAAGGTCTTTACCGGTCCAAATGTTGATGGAGACTCAATCAATCGAAAAAAAAGTCATCATCACAAATTAATGGAGTTATGTTTTCGCATCATAAAATGGGCAAGCCGCCACTCCCCCCTCCCCCTAGCGATGCCACTGAGTTTAAATAATCACGAAAACTCTTTTAGGTTACGTTTGCTAGTTTTGTGTAATAATAACAAACTTCAGGAACAAAATCAAATCAAAAATATCAAATCTTTATTATAATCCTTAAATACCCTTTATGGGTGCCGCAAGTTTTTGGGGCCCATTTCCGCGTCAAAGCGCCACGAAAACACAATTTAAGTCGCCTTGACGGACCATTGGTAACTTGTGTTTGATTTTATCGACGCGGAATTGAACCCGGTCTCCCGCACAAGATTCGCCATTAAAGCCAGACGTGTCTGCCACTCGGCCATCCCGCCGGTCAAGAACAATATCTTTTTCATGACATTGTACAGCATATTTTATGACATTAACATCGTAGATCATAGACAGTAAACTAAAAGAATTTTTTTAGACTCCATTCCGCTTCTTCCATTAAGTAGAAGCTAGTCATGTAAACGCTCACGCACGTGCTATTGCCTTTTTCTCATACATTTGGTTTAAATACGACATTTTGTCACAGTATTGTTGCAAGCTGCGCGGTGTAGTGATTATGATGCTCAGCTACCAACCCTACACTCCCGGCTTTGATTCGCGGTGGGGTAGTAAAGGTGTCATGCAGGAATTCAAGAACTATGAAGGAAATTCACGAACCCATCTTTCTTTGCTTCAAAACCTTGTTTTACAGTTAGGGTTGGGCAGGGATGCCAGCTTAAGAGGATAGCAATTACGTAGCAGCAGCTTTTTAGCTTTCGAAAGCGACGTAGCGTTATGCTTGAGTGCGGCTCCCTGCGTAAGTTTTGCATGACTAGCTCCTCGTTAGGCGCTGATACGGAATGGAGTCTAAACTGGAGTGGAGTATAATGAAAGATAAGGAGCTAGTCATGCAAAACTTACGCAGGTAGCCGCACTCAAGCATAACGGTACGTCGCTTTCGTAAGCTAAAAAGCTGCTGCTACATAATTGCTATCCCCTCAGGCTGGCATCCCTGCCCCAACCCTAACTGTAATGCAAGGTTTTGAAGCAAAAAAAATATAGCTTCATGCATTTCCTTCCCAGTTCCTGCATACTGCATCAAACATTCACTACCCAACCGCGAATCGAACCTGAGTGCTGAGGGTTGGTAGCTGAGCATGATAACCACTACATTGTGCAGCTTGCAACAATGCAGTGACAAGGTGTCGTATTTAAACCAAATGTATGAGAAAAAGGCAATGGCTCGTGCGTGAGCGTATGCATGACTAGCTTCTACTCAGCGCCTAAAATAGCTTCAGAATATCACATAACCTGCTGGCCTCAGCGATGCTTACACAAAGCGACTTTTACGTTGGACAGTGATCTTGATCTTCAAGATCAAGATTCTACAAAAAATGTGATCTTGAAGATCAAGATCGTGCCCATCTCTACACACGTGTATACAGGCCAAAGGCACATGGTCAATTTCGTAAAGGTACAAGAGGAGAAATGGAAAAGTTTCCAAAAAACAAGTTTGCAAACGCGGTAAATAAGCATCACAATATCCTAAACCAGCAGTAAGCTGCAAAGCAAGTTTCCAAGTTCGTAAAAAAGTAAGGGAAAATGACCAAAACTACGTAACTTGGCATTAAGATACATTTGCGCTCGGAAACAAGTAAAATGAAAATCTTAACTTATCGAAAATTTTGACATACCTTAAAACACGAAACACTATGTAACAAACAGCGGGTATCCGAATTTCTCAATAAAAACTGCAATTCCGACTTAGTGTAAACTAGTGAAATCACGGTAAATTATCTTGAGAAAACAAAACAAGTTCACCTAGTTACGTAATGTGAAAGTTGCAGTAACTGCTGACCCCCTCTACTTTTTATTATTTAATTAGTATTTAAAAATCGTATTGTCAAACAGGCGTTGGTCGTCACCGGCCTTGCTTAGCAAGCTCGCATCTACTTTTAAATATATTTATGACATTTTCATTGATCATTAGCCATATGTGAGTAAGTTAATGTAAAACGTTAGCTTCGTTAACCACTAGTATACTAACAAGCTTCACACTTCCGTTAACGTTAATGCGTGATTTTCAACTTTAATCAACGGAGGTTAATAAAGTCCGTTAATTCGTTAACATTTTGCGTGTAATTTGCTTTTCTTTTGTTCACTCGCTTCTAGAACACGTATTGACGCTGTTGAGCTGATTGTAAGGAAATATTAATTGCTATGGTGGTCTTTTTGTGTTTTGGAAGTTACATTTCAGAGTATAATCTAATTTCGTGATAAAAAATAAGTTCAAATGCACTAACAAACCTGCGATCGAAAAATTTTTGGAAACTGCGAACAGCGATAATTAATAGACCTATGAGGCTGCAACTTATTATTTGTCACAAAAAAGAGTTCCTTTCTTCGCTTTCTTCTATGAAACTCCTGCTAATACGCAACATGTGTTACCAGTGCAAACTGGTTTGTACCGGTACGATGAATGAATGGTGCAAGATATTAACGATAAAAACCTTAATGGAATTTACAAAACTTAACGGAAGTTAATTTAGTCCGTTTATATGCAAAAACTTTTTGACGGATTACCGAGTTAATGAAAAAATTAGCTTCGTTATTAACGGATTAACGATTAACGGACTTGTCCCCGCCTATGTCATTAGCCTATAACATTTAACATGCAACTTTTATTTGATGCAAATTCATCAATCATTTTTTTTTGATAAAATCAGTTTTCGTTGGCAACATTGTTATTGATCCAAGTCGTTGCCGAGTCGTAATTTCGCGCTTAACAAGCATGGTTTTGTTTGTGGTGAAGACTGTAGAATGTTTGGTTTGTGCTTGCGAGATTGTTGTCCTAGGTTGTTGTGCCAGATTACCATACAGCCATAGGCTCTTTTCTGACTGTCTAGAGGAACAGAGTCAAAGATATACGAATAAAGCGCGAGAAGGCAGGGTTATATTTTATAAAAATTAGTAAGCTACCAGTGGCGGTAGCTTAGCACATATGGTAGCAGCAAGTCTTAGGCCTATATTAATTCTGTAATTTTACTGGTACTCTATTAGTATTAGGCAGCTTATAGTTATATAAATGGTACTCAACACTACAGTAGTACTGGCAGTACTGGTGGCTCTGGTATAGTAGGTAGGCTAGTTCTGGTTTACAGTAGGCTACCGGTACGTAGGCTAAAGTAGCCTAGTCTGCTCAGTGCCATCTTGTGTTGCGGTGGATTAGCAGGTCATTTTTAGGCATAATGGACCTGAGTACTGAGTTTGACTGTAAGTGTACATAATACAGTTTGCTGCGGTCAGTTGACTTGGTTCAGTAGGCTACAGACCCAGGGGGTTGTTACATGTAGGTTACTCTTCGTTATTTATCAATTGTTCGTTTCTATTCAAAAAATACCAGTACCTGTGACTGTTACATACCGGTAGCCTACTTCAAGAATAACAAATGGCAGGTACAGTAGTAACCTTTCAAAAATTTTCACAAAAAATTCCATTACTATCAAATGATCACTATTCATAATTTTGTATTATTTGCTCTTCGTGATTTGGTAGCCTATTACATGCTTATATTACAGGAAATGAATAAAGAATACAGTAGGCTAGTGATTATTACTATTAGTTAACTACTTTGTCATTTTTTGGAAAATATTTCGAATTCTACAGTATAAACCCTATTAACTCTATTTTTATCAGTTTTGACACAATATTTTATTGTCGATCAATATATTTATAAAAAGTTGCAAAAAGGCAAATATTGTACTTGTGCATTTTTATCGTTTTGTATGTATATTTATAGGACATTGTCTTAAACAAGAAATTGATGGGCCAAAATCTTTTTGGAAAGAACATTGTAGTCGTCAATGTGGTATATGAAAAATTTAACAAAATAAAACTTGCTGATAAGAACAAACTTTGAATTGGGCAAGTTTATCTCCCTTGCTAATACAAAAGCTTTATCTGAACGAAGTGACTACGCGAATGGAACATTCGCGGTGTTTTTTTTTCCTCGCGAATGGAGACTTTGCCTTTTTCATACATTTAGTTTAAATACGACATTTTGTCGCTTAAGTGGTACAAGCTATGTGGCGTAGTGGTTAGAGCCTCGCACTGCACACCGACGCTCCCGGGTTCGACTCCCGCCGGAGGTGCGAGTGCGGAGAATGGATACGTACGCGGAGTGTACGGATATGGGAGTAATACATGGAGATGTACCTACTTTTGCTTCAAAACCTTTCATACAGTTAGGGTTAGGGCAGCGATGCGAGTCTGAGGGGATAGCAATTCCCTGCAGTTCCCATTCATAGCGTCTGCTCCATTCGCGAGGAAAAAAAAGTACCGCGAATGTTCCATTCGCCAAGCCTCTTCCTTATCTGAAATGTATTTGTGACATAACAACAGCCTATTTTAGCCTACTACATACATGTCAATTATAAATTCATCAAATGCAGTTAATTAAAGCTAAGTTATTTCATTTTCTTAATTCAGACTGACTTGAGTAATAATTTGAGCAATTTTTACGATGTAATGGAACAGTATTCTTGTAAATGCTTCAAGAAAAAATACAAAAAGCATTTAATAAACAACCACGAAACTTTAGTGGTATGTCACTAAATAAAATTTCATCATCGTTCAAAGAAAAGAATGTGCATTTGATTACATATGCATTAAAGTTTTGAAATTGCCAAAACTTTTTCAAGTCAGAAGTTCCGGCTGCACTAATAGATTGAATACTTTTGTTCCACGGTTTGCTACTAGTTTTTGCAGGATCAAAAATGCTCCAGGAAAAAAGAAGGTTCTTTCCATCAAATCAATAAATATCCAAGTTTCCGTGCTCAACAGTCTTCCCCTTTCACTTACCGTATATACTCGTGGATAGGTCGCAACTTTTTCCTTATATTTTTTCAAAAAAATATAGTTGCGATCAATCCACTCGACATAAGTGCAAATCGTCACCAAGTCGGAACAAAATTGAAAGTTTTCGGCTATTGCAAGTACCGTATTTTCCGGTTAATAAGCCGTTATAGACACAAATTGTGGTGGAAATGTGCTATTGTCTATGTGGTTCTATTGAATACAGGTGCATGCGACTGCTCAGTGTGGGTTGGATTTTCCCGCTTTGTTGAGAAAAAATGGTTTTGCGATTTTAATTTTCGATTTTGAAGTTATCTGTTTTTAATGTATTTTAATTTATGCGCAGATAATTTTGATAATTTATTTTAATTTTCGAAGTTATCTATGCCAAAAAGCTAGGGAAAGGGTATTTTAAATCCCTAGATTTTTTGTGCGACTTATGTGTGAGTCAACTCTAAATTAAACTTTTTTTCCACAAAACTAATAGTGCGACCTATATGGTGGCGTGACCTATCGGCGAGTATATATGGTATGTTCTTTCATGTTTATTTATGAAGAACTGGCTTTGGTTGTTGAAACTTATACCAGTGATATTTTTTTCTTATGAACAAATAAATGACTGAAGCTTATTAATTGACAGAAGTCAAAGAGATGGAATAATTGTATTGTACGGTATATTCTAGAACAATTCCAACCGATAATAATAATTGATTGTGACAGCTAGAACTACAGGGTGTTCCAAAATGGTTGACCACATTCTAAATACCCATATCTCGGAAACTACTTGATGGATCATAATGAAACTTAATACACTTTATGTTGAAGGTCATAAGTTTTATTGGCTAAATTTACAAAGAAAAGTACAAATATTTGTTGGTTCTAAGACAGATTTTCATAAATGTTCAATATGAGCGTCGCCTGTCACTCAGCACACGTTGAGTCGGTATTCGAGCTCGTGCCAAACTCGCTGTAGCATGTCTTCAGTAACAGTTTCCAATGCAGCTGTAATTCTCTGTCTCATTTCTTCAATGTTAGCTGGAAGAGGAAGTACAAAGACTAGTCCTTTCACATAACCCCAGAGGAAAAAATCGCACAGAAAAAGGTCGGGTGATCGTGATGAAATGGCCACCACGAATACCGACTCAAAGTGTGCTGAGTCACAGGCGGCACTCATGTTGAACATTTATGAAAATCTGTCATAGAACCAACAAATATTTGTACTTTGGAAGGCTTTATTTCACCGGAAATTTTTATCTAGTTTTTTATTAATTCTGACTCAAATATAACACAAACTCAAATGCTTAGTCTAAAACTATTCCCAAATCGAACCCTAACCCAAACCCTAACCTAAACCCTAATCTTAACCCCTAAAAAATCAAATGAAAAAAGCGCGGATGAATATTTCTCATTCTCGTTTTATTCTCTCTAAGTTGAAAATTTTCGGTGAAATAGTCACTACCTTGTACTTTTCTTTGTAAATTTAGCCAATAAAACTTATGACCTTCAACATAAAGTGTATTAAGTTTCATTATGATCCATCAAGTAGTTTCCGAGATATGGGTATTTAAAATGGGGTCAACCATTTTGGAACACCCTGTACCGGTATAACTGATAAGTGGTACAATTATGACTTAACAGTCAGAACAGAGTTAATGAAGTGATTTCAATATTTTTTGATGAATTTCACTGTTACGAACGAAGCATGTAATGGCATTCGATTTTTTATTCGTTGCAGCACAAAAATGTGTTATTTGAAACAAAAAATTAAATTAACACTTATCAATAGCGAATGTGAATAATGAAATACAGCATATGAATAGCAATTTAAAGCACACAATTAGCAAATTACGAATATGAATAACGGATGTTCGATAAATAACGAAGAGCATGAAATAACCCCCGGTCTGCAGTATTTGTAAAGTGTTATTTATGTTGTTTTACGACCAGGTTGTTTCAGTTTTACATTGCAAGACTAATAGTATTATCTTACTATCTAATTAAAT
The DNA here is from genome assembly GCA_963965965.1 of Trididemnum nubilum. Lineage (NCBI taxonomy): Eukaryota > Metazoa > Chordata > Ascidiacea > Aplousobranchia > Didemnidae > Trididemnum > Trididemnum nubilum. The sequence goes on along the minus strand of OZ014472.1, from coordinate 35,427,918 downwards.
GCCAAAACTTCTCAGTTGTGGTATTTCAAAATGTTGCAGACTTGAAGATTTCACTGTCCTTCGGCACTCACCTTAAGACTTTGTTGCTGCCAGTGTTTAGTTCAATTTCTTGTTTATTTCTTAAGTCTTAGTATTGTATTTTTTGGACTCTAAGCTGTAAGGCAAGTTTATAATGTCTTTAAAATTGTTGGTACAGGTTTACCTCATACTGTCATACTGTTATATACTGTCTGCTGTACTCAGGTACTGATAAGCCTATTTGTAATGTATGGATCAGCTTATTTTCTTGAAGATTTAATTTAAAGCACCTCAAATTTTGCTCTGCTATACAGTACCGTATGTAAGAAAAAAAGCCATTTATTGACACCATAAAATGTCCAGTGTTCCCTCTAAGTGCAAAAAAACGCAAAATATTTTTAGGTATTTTCACACAAATTCTTCACAAGTGCAAAATGGCATTTGTGATTTATGAATCTTCAGCGTTTTAATTTCAGGTTTTGATGTCAAATTTTGGCGTTTTGTGATTTCAGATCTCCGGTGTGATGACCTTTTTTAGAGATCTTGTCATAAATGATAGAAAGTATCGGGTTTTTGTCACAATGATCTTTTTTTTAGGAGATTGTTATTTTCGTGGATCGGTGGCTTCATGGAGCCTAAGCTACAGCATTTTTGCAATAACTTCAGGATACTTTTGTACCTTTTTCGGCACTTACTCTGAAGGTAAAAGAGAAAACTCTGAAAACGGCTATATACTTCGAACACCAGTTCTAACTTTTCGACAGCCTTATAGTGGCTGGTTATTTTTATCAAAAATGTGAAGAACAGTGTAATTGACTAGCTCAGGGACGCTTCTGACATGCAGCAATATAGGCCACTTATTCTGTATTAGTTATTCACCTGCTCACGTTTTTTTTTGCTCATAATTTTCGTTCAACTAACTTTCTGGATTTGGAAAATTTTTTTTGAAATTTAGGAAAACTTTTTTTTATTTCAAGAGCAATTTTAGGCATGTATTCATAAGAATGCAAATTTTTGCTCATTTTGATCCAAATGGCTGAATTGTTTTGAGTAAATTCGATAAAAATAGTCAAAAATCACGAAGTTCAAATTAATGACTGGAGATTTTAATTCCAAAATTCGAAATCCATCGGAACTGGTTTCAAAATTAAACCGCTTCCAAATTATGGAACCGAAATAGTAAAATTTGTTGAGATGCGCTGCTTCCACGTTGTTTGCATGTGAACGCCATTGATTACGCATTGTTCTCTCAGTAACAAGTGTACACAGCAAACAGCCATTGCACACATGCTGCCTTACGTACGTATCATGCAACGAGTAATAGCAGGCAGGGGCGCCAAGAGCCGAACATGGGCCCGGGGCCAACTCAAATATGACAGATTTCCGGTTTTGTGAACTCCAAAACAGATGGAGAAAATGCTGCATTTTTGTCCGAATTATGATGTGATCTCTAAAAACAAAAACAAAAAAGATCTTCACAATTTTTTCAGTCGAAATTGTGTGATCTCCCAAAAAAAAAAGGTCTTCACCGACATTTTAACGTTTTTTTCGGTCAAAATCAGGTGATCTCAAAAAAAAAAGGTCTTCAGGTCTCACATGCTGATTTCTCAGTGTCATTTTGATTGGCCTCTCTCGAGCTTATGGGCCCACTGAAGCCAACGGCCATCCTTAAGCCCATGGGCCCCCCCAAAATCCATGGGCTCTGGGGTCATTGTACCCCTCTGCCCCCCCTCTCAGCTCTGATAGCAGGTGTGTACGACTGTAGGGCGTACGCGCACATTAGACAATGCATGCCAATGTTAATTGAAATGGCTGACACTTGCGCCGTGTGTTTTTTTGTTTTTACTCAGCCATTTTTCAACTAACGAATGCTAAACTTTCAGACTTTTGCTTACAACTCGAAAACGGTTAGGTCTAGCTACATGAAATTTTGACAGCAGTTTGAGAATAAGTTGTATGTTCGTATCAAATTTTGAGGCAATAAATCACGTAACTTCAGTTTCAGAACCCAGAAACCATCCTAAAAGTTTGGCATAAAAAATGGTCTCATTCAAAAACAGTGTAAGTGCGGCAAAAAATATTTCACAAGGTTATATGTCTTAAAATACCCTTTCATCCCTACCAACCCACTTTTGGCCGACATGTGTTTTTTTTTTGTTACTTTTTTTTCCTAAATCTTGTACATTCTTCTCCCAAAACCACAAAACATAAAAATCTAATTTTTGTGTAAAGTTGTTAAGCTTCAAACACAATTTTGGGGGGGTGACCCCCCAGGAGCCTCCCAAAATGGGACTGCAAAAAATCAATCTTTTAAATGGCTTAAGCTAGAGCAAAAGTTTTTTTATAGCAGTAGATATTTGAGAGGCAAATATTTTGACATAGTTTGGGGGTACCACACCCCCAAAAACTACCATAAATGGACCCCCCACAGTCAATTTTTTTTGCATTGCTTAAGCTAGGGCACTAGTTTTTTTTTGCTATTTGTAGATATTTAAGAGAAATATTTTGACATAGTTTGGGTGTACCATCCCCCTGGAAATCCCCCAAAAAACAATATTTTGGTTGAATTAAGCTAGGGTGCTAGGTTTTTTTGATATTTTTAGATGTTTGAGAGCAAATATTTTGACGTAGTTTGGGTGTAGCAACAACTCAGAAACCCTCCATATGGATCTATCAAAAATCAATTTTCATTATTTAACATTGGTTGGTCGTTTAATGGGTTTGCTTCTCAGTATGCTCCCATCTAGTTGCTTAGTCTCTTTAAGCTCTTGCGCTTGTCTTTTTGATCATTTTTTTATGAGGAAAAATAAAGATTGAAACGTTATGTGTTCTTTGTGGCAGCAATAGGCAAGGGTATCTTGTTTATATCACAAGGAAAAAGCAAAAATGGTGATCGAAAAGTGATCATAACAATTCATTAATGCCACTATTGATATAGTCATTACTATTGCTACTCAGCAGTAGCAATATTGCTGTCAATTAGCATTATTTTTTGTCCGAAATTGAATGATTTTTGATATTTTGTAATGGGATTCGATATTCTGGAAAGATTCTGAAATTCAAAAAAACGATCCAAAATTATTCTAGAATATGCAGATATTCTAGAATGAACATCCCTATTAATGACTAAAAATTAATGAGGCAGTGGCTGCTGTTACGTTATGTAAAAATAAGAAAACCGCTATCCTAACCCAAACTCTAAACTTAGTTTCTAACTCTAACCCTAATGATAGTTTAAAAAATAAAAAGTAAATGAGCATTCACCAGGTGTCCCTTATTTTGACATTTTGAAAAGTTTCACCTTTACCCTTTCAAATGGTTCCATTTTATAAAAAAATGATATGTATGAAATTTTAAACCTTTAAAATGAAATTTAGAGGTGGTGCAAAGCCTTTCAAGATTGGATGGATATTTTTAATTCTTATGGGTTAATGGGTATTTTTAATTCCTATGCTGGTATACCTCCATTACAAACAACAAGAGTTTTATAATTTCATTGTGACCTTAACGCACATAACAATAGCGTTTATTAAAATCTTCTGATAGTTAAGTTAGGAACTGCAGTGACGTGTCGGTTATGACATACATTAATTATGTGCAGTTTTCAGTACTTGTATCATCAACCAGTTTTTCAAAAAAACAGCTTCTTTACCTAAGATGGCTATTGGCTAGTCTTTTGTGGTATCTTACAGAGGATTTAAATTTGCTTGGCTTGTTTGATCATAACGTAGGTTTGATTACAAAATGTGCCAAGTTGAAAGTTTCAGAGAATGTCATAGAAAATGAACCCCTGTTACAAACTTGAGTGGATATGACCCAAACAAAAAAACAAAACACTTGTTGAGTGTGTCTGCAAAAACAGTAGAAATTTGATATGTCTGACCAACCAGTTAGCAATTCTCCCAGAGCTGCAAGCAAGGTCTTTAGTTGATGCCTCTCTTCCAACCCTATCCCATTGCTTCTCATTGAGACCCAACTTCCCCTGTTGAAAATTTCAATGAATTTTTTTGAATACCAATTTTTTGAACTTTAAATACCTAGCACTTTCATGCTTTGGACATGCTCTGCACCTCCTCCTAGAATCACTTAACCTCAGCACCATTGGCTCAAAATCAGTGATCAGCCGGTACAAGAAGAAGCCCTCCTGGTGATCATATTGTTTATTCACAGAAGAAACCCTTTTATTCTTGCACGAACCATTAATTATATGTCCCCCAATTCCCTTTCAACTCCAATCAAGTTTAGAGTATTATCTTCCATACCTAACTGCAGTTGCCGTAGCTCATCACAGCAGCATGAATACGCCAAGAATCGATTACTCTCCCTCGTTCAGACGCGTATTCATGGGCCGATAGATCTGTCTCTTCCCTCATTAGATGGGTGGCCCTGGAGTGTTTGCCATATTATCCAAATGCATTACCTTCGACTTTTTTTCTCTGCTGGACCAATTGCCTCCAGTTTCACCGCTGAAGCCCATCGCTTAGTGTAGGGGCTCGTCGTGTGTAACAACTACAAGACGACTTGCAACTTTCAGTAAGTCCTTTTACCGACTCCCAATCGGCTCCTTCCCTACTTTCAAATGCCCTTTTATATCTCTGGCCAAGACCCCTTTAAAATGTCTGGTTTCAGGTCTCCTCACTTTCTAGCAGTGCCATTTTAAACTTCCAATGGGTCCTCGGTCATGCTAGTATACCTGGAATTAAGCAAGCTGATTTTCCCAAAGCTGGAACCTCCCTGGCAACTGCAATGGTTCCTGGTTTTTCTCCTTAACTATTTCCAAAACTTGTTACACGCAGTGTCACAAATGGAGATGTCACATTCCCCCTCCTATTTCAACTGTCCCATTGCTACAGTTTGTCTGTTGGAATTGGTCCTCTCGTGCCCTGTATGCTTTGAGACTTTTGCTGTTACTTCCAAGGTCAAAGCCTCTCACAATTGTTGTAAGTCAGTCATAAGAAAAACTCTTCCTGCTGCGCTTGTGGACACCTTCTACAGAACTTTAATCATTTTTTCTTGACTGTCTTGCTTCTAAGCCTCTGTGTAAATCTATCTTTGGCTCTGCAGTCTGCACCCTGGTGTGTAGCACAACTGTTGGGTATCTGTGAAGTTCCGTTCCTTCTTCATCCCTCATAAGGGATTGGGTAGCACTACCATTTAATCAAGCCACTTCAAAAATAAAATAAAAACAATGCAGTATGCTTTACCAATTGTTGAAAATAATCAGGCTATTGTTTCGAATATGAAGAACTATGTACTCTTCTGCAGCAATAACTTTCTGTAAACGTGACTGTTAGTACTGATTAGAAAACTTCCTATATGCATAAATTGGTGTTTGTTAAGGCAACTTTGAGATCACTGCGCCACCTCTAAACATCAAAACTTTGCATGAGGCAGTTTTTGGTGTAATGGAAAGTTTTGAGAGGATCAGACTCACAAAAATGTGTATTTGAAAGTTTGACCCCAAATAAGAGACACCTTAACGCTCACTCTTTGCTCTCTTATTCTCTTTATGGGCGTTGCTTAGTGTAACACTAGCCACTTCCAAAAAATTATACAAAACTTTTTTTCTTCCGAAATTTTTATCTACTTATCTATTTTATTCTGACCCAAATTTAACCCAAACTCAAATTCTTACTCTAACAGTCTAAGTCTAAAGCTCATCCAAACTTAACTCAAACCCTTATCTTAGTCCTCAAAAAAGTGAGGATGAATAATCATTAAATATTCTTTGTTTTTGTTTTATTCTCTTTTATTTAAAATTTGTGGTGAAATAGCCATTAGTCACTTCCAATGATTTATTGTATAAAAAATAGACGTTATGATGACTGCTGGTTAGTGATTTTTGGTTTGCTTTGTTTCAATATTGTTATTACAAGTATCCCTCCATTAAAGATGGGCCTACCAATGTTCACCATTTTGTATTAGTTTGTTGTCCCAAAAAATTGAAACATGCTGCGCAATTTTTTCCTGCACAACAATTTCAAAAAATTTTCCAGATTTTCATTGCTCTTTTACTGCTTCTATTTCTAATTTTTTTCATAATTTGGTTTTGTATGTTGCAAGTCATACCTGATTTGTTTGATGTTTACTCGTATATACCACATTAGCATTACATTATAGACTAATTAACTGATAGTAACAGCACCTAATTTTATTCAGGATAAATTATAATACCACTATGTATTTAAGTTATATTTGGAAACAGTGAAAAGCTTCACCCTGTGTTAGCATCTTTTTTTAGAATTCAAATCAATACAGGTATTTATAATATGGCGGTAGCTAATGCTTCCATGCCAAATCAAGATGAGAAAATCAGAGAAAATGAAGATACTTCTATTGAAAAATCAGATTCATCTGTGAAAGTGAGTGATTAAAAGTTGAATTTCTTGTGTTGAACAGCCACATCTTTTAATGATGATGATAAACCATATTTCAAAAAATCTTTTTTTAGTTTTTAATTTTCTTAAACCCCAACACTAACTGAACTCACACTTTGAACTTATCTGCTATTCAGTTAAAACAAATGACATGTGAATAAATATTTTTTCTTTTAAATGATGTATGAAAAACTTTTTGTGAAATGTGAATTAGTTACTAGTTCAGTAAATTATTTATCTTGCAGACCATTGTATGTTGATTATTTTTAAAAATAGGTCTTCTACTCATCATGTCGACACGGTCATCAGTCAACCTTTCCTTTCTTAGTTGTCAAGTCGCAGTTTGAAATTAATGCTTGCCCGAAGCAATTTTTTCGACTTTAAGTAACTTATTTTTCGGTTTCACTTCCTCGATAGGCAAACTCTTAAAACAAACAACAAACATCAAACAAGATTATCTGTAGATGCAAATTATCACTTTTCGAGCAATGAAATAAAATGCAAGTGAGAAAGCTTTTGATTGTTTTAGTTTATTGCAGTCATGGTAATTAATACTTTAGTTTAATCTTACTCATATCATCCAATTAACATTTAAACACTTCTTAATCACATGCAAATTTGTTTGACACTTAGACATACTTTGCAAATTTTTGGGCACAAAAGCTATGTTCTGTCATATTTTTAAAAAAAGCTACATTCGTTTTTTGAAAAAAAAAAAACTCCCGCTTGCATTGTAAACTGCTCTTTTTGATATCACAAGTACTACCCTGACTGTGCTGCACGAAGACAGCGTAGAAAATTTTGCTATTTATGATTACTGCTTTTGTTTTACAAATTTGCAAAAAAAATTTTGCTTTTCTGATTGGTGCAGTTTCCAAGATATTCGTGATTGAAAATGCATTTGCCGCGAAAAGGCAATGTTGTTATCATTGTTGAAGTAACCATTGAAATGATTGCAATTAAATAATCAGTTTTTGCATTTTGTGTAATTGAATAAAGTTATATCACATATGCTCAGCAATTGTACACAAAAACTTGCATGTTACTCACATTTCCCTAAATTAAGCAATCTCAAAACTCATTGTGCCTATTTGTTTTGAGCAAGTTCAGATTTCCTTGGGCAAGTAAACATTTGATATCACTTTACCGAAGGACAAGTTGTTGAAAAAGTTAATTTCGACCTCTGCAAGTTACTAACAGGATTTACTTTTCGATCTATTTAAATTTTTAAATGCTTATCTAATACCCAGATAGGTCATTTCAAAATGCCTTAGTTCATTTTTACATTTGCAAGCGCAATTTTAATGCTTGTATGCAAAATATCTGGAGCATTTATGTTTTTTTTTTTTTCTGTCATTGTAACCAAAATGGTGATTTTGTTTGGCAATTTCATATAAATTTAGGGCAATTAACATGAAAACAAAAAAAAAACTCTTTTGAGTCTGAATATTGGTTTTAAAACTTTGATAAAGTATACCTGTTAGTGTTACATATCAGTGTTAAAATTGAGTCAAGCAACATTTTTAGCTTTTGCAACTAATCACAGTCATTGAAATTAAGATTGAAATTTTTCTAACTGCTTTTCTTTGTTAAAACTTGTTGAATCATGATTAAAATCATGGGCCCTTGTTAGTATTGAATATGAATTTATTATAAAACCCCCTAAGTGGGTGTTGCAGGCTTATGTACTTTTTATTTGTTTGATTTTGCTATTGGCTTAAAGTTTTTGCTTGTCACTTGAAATAGGCACTCGTGCTTTAACTATAAAACTTTTCGAAGCAATTCTTGGCATCAATTGTAATATGTTGTTTTGATGGAGAATATACCAATCAGTAAAATCAATTGTTTTTTCAAAACTAATTTAGTTTTGCTGATTGGCAAATTCTTCATCAAAACAACATATTACAATCTCAACTATATAGACGATGAATCGCCAATACATTATTTTGATTTTAAAGCTCTACCAAATTGCTGCTGTAGGTGAGCTTCAACTCCCAAAATTACATCAAATTCTTGTGTCTATGCTTGAAAATAAATAAGCTAAGACTAAGAGTTTGCATAATTTCTTTGTCCTATTTAGTGTTTACCATTCAGTAATTATAGTTTAGTCATGTTGGGTTGGCATGGAAGAATCATGTTTATGGAGGATATTTCCAAGCCTTTAGTTTTTTCATCTCACAAATGATGAGTTAAGTATAAATTGTTGTGGCTAATGTCAAATACACTGGTATCAATTGTTTTAGATAATGAAAAAGAAAAAGACAATTTCACGTGGAAAATCTATCTGCCACGATGATGGTGTTGATATAGTGGGTAATGACATTTCCCAAGATAGCATCTTTGATGACTGTGTTTTCCCTTCTCCAGTTGCCATAACAGAAGAAGAGGTAAAAGTAACTTTAAGTCTTTGACAAACTTTGTCTGTTTAATGATTGCTTTCAATGATCACCACCTTTTTTACAGCTTTAAAGGTAAAATTTTAATTGTCTTTTCTGGTCCAATGGTTACCTGTTACGCCGATCTCACAAAATAAGCAAGTCAAGCATTACAAAAAGTTGTCCACCTTAAAACTTAGCCTATACTATTAAAGAGCAATTTTTTGCAATGTTTTTACAGTTGCCATTCTGGTTGCTCTATCCAAGACTTTTACTCGCAGGTCTTATGCCAGAAAGCACAAATAACTTAATTAGAATTTAAAATACTCTGCAGTTTCTCTGCAGAAGATTCTATTTAGTAGCTTATTTTCAAGACATAAAAAGATGAAATGTCTCTAGGTGTTTAATAGTGTTTTTGTGTAATCGTCAGTGACATGCTCAGTAAAGGTAAGTGACTGAGCTGATAGTCTTTGCTCAAGTCAGGAGTGGCATTTGATTTTGAAGTTAGTTTTTTTTATAATTTCCTGACTTATCTTAGCGGTCAAAATGAACTGAACAGAGTTTAAATGAAATTATAAAAGACTTTACCTAGGCTTGGTTGAAAGTTGGTTGAACTTGAACAAATAGCTATGAACTAACCTTAAGATTTGCACCAGAGCACTTATTTTAAATCAGATCAAAATCAAATCTTCATTGTACTTACTGTATTACGCCGAAGTATGTAGCAAGTTTGCGGGGCACATCGTCACGTCATTGTGCCTAGGCTACACAACTCCAATCGAAGAAGTATTGCAGCGGTGGAGAGCTATTGGCAACACGTGTCCGATTTGACCGGCCGAGATTTGAACTTTAGACGTTCTGCTGCATTGACAAATGCGTTTGTTAGTAGTTCTGGTGTAGTATTACAATTCTTCAACATATTAAATATCCATGGTGACGTATTAAATTTCCAGTAGCTTCAAAAGATTTGCTTACATTTCCATGGGGACATTATTTACCAGCTTTTGTATTGCTAGTTTGAAGTTAGCTGAGATACTGCTTCCCTAATGCTTGTTTGTTTGTTTGTATGTACAGGCTCTGAGAGAAACACATTGTCATTTTGTGAAAAATTATCACGTTAATAATTCAGGGAGTTTTGACGATGGAATGGAAGAACTAAGGGGCTCTGGTAAGAATTAGAATTGGTTGTATAATGTCTAAACTAAAGTTGATCTCTATGTTTTCACTCTTTTACCTAGAGTTAAAAGTTCAGTGAAATTGATTTGTGATTGTGATGCTAATGTTTTGTTGGGATTTATTCTAAAATGATTTTTATGTCGCTGAAGGATTTATCAATTCTCGCTCTACTCTTCGACGTGAAATGGAAAAACCTCCAAGATTACAAAAACAGTTGAGCCGCGATCGTTTACCAGGTGGAAACAAACAAAACCTTGCTGCTGAAGGAGCGCAGACCAATGGTGGATCGCAAACACATGGTATGTAATTCTTCCCAGTTTGGGTTAGATTTGTTGCCTTAAGCCCATGAAAAATACAAATACTCGTATTTTATGGCTTCAATTGTGTACTCATTCTTTATTTTCAAAGCTGAAAATGATATATTTATGCGATTTTGGGTGCTTTTGTAATTTCCTGTTGGTGCATGCGTTCAACGTACATCTTAGTCTAAGTGCTTTGCTCTCATTCCGTTTTGTTTGGTTATTAACTGCAATTTATTCTTTGTTTTTGTACAGTAAGAAGAATCCAAAAATAATTTGGAGTGTTATGTACCCTTTACTGTAAGTCTGGAAACGCAATTAAAAACATCAAACTGAGAAATGTAAAATTATGTTTCCTTAATATCATCGGATTGTGACTTTTAGGCATGGGCGTTTAAGTGCCGGGACTTTCATGCGCTGAGACTTTTAGGCACCAAAGGTAAAAAAATTTTTTCTAAAATTGTCAAAAAAGTATGCTTTCCGAAAAAAAAAGTTTTTTTTTCAAATCAAAAACGTGTTTTTCTTTCAAATGAAGGCTTTCTTCCAAAAAAAAGTTTTTCAAATAAAAAAGTTTTAGTTCGAGTAAAATGTTAATATTTTCGAAGCTTTTCATCTCACACTTGTCAAGAGGTATCGTCAGAATAGAGAGCGGAGGAAAAGGAGCGGCTATAGCAAAAAGCCGAGTAGTGATTGGCTGGAAAAGGATCGATTTGTGTACAACCGCGTCATTTGTGTGCAACCTTTAAGTTGAGAACGAATTCTTTTTGTCGGCAGAGGGCGGGGTTAGAAGTTATGATAAAAGTGACATTATTGAAAAAATACTAGAAATGAATTTTTTGTAAAACTTTTTTCTCTCCTTCCATCTTTGCTTTGGAAGTCACTTTTATCAAAACTTCTTACTTCGCCCTGTGCCGACAAAAAGCGTTCGTTCTCCACTTAAAGGTTGTATGCAAATGACGCTCTCTCATTATTCCTTTTTTTTCGCTCTCTGTTCTGATGATTCCTCTTGACAAGTGTTAGATGAAAAGCTTCGAAAATATTAACATTTTACTCGAAGTGAAACCTTTTCATTTGAAAAACGTTTTGTTTTTGTTTTTTTTGGAAAAAAACTGTTATGTGAAACCAAGAAAAAAATTTTAGAGTAAAATTTTTTTTTGATTTTTGAAATTTTTTTTGAAAAAAAAAATTTTTTTTACTTCTGGCGCCTAAAAGTCCAGGCGCAATAAAGTTCCGGCGCATAATCGGCGTCGCATAAACATTCCGCGCTTAAACTTCCGCGCCTCAAAGTCGTAGACCGAATATCACACAGCATATACACAATAGTACAGTACCGTACTATAACACCTGGACTTTAATTTGCATAGACGTTTAAAAACATTTTAACATTTAAAAATTATAGCAGCCACGATTAGCAAAACACGATTTTGAAATAGATATTTCCGATCGAAAGTTCACGATATTGAACGAAAATAGTTGCCGGTTTCGTAGTATTGATTATTTCTTTAACAGTATAAATGTATTGATTTGTTGTCAAGGTTCAGAATCGAGCAATGAGTGCTTAGATTCGACTGGTGTCGACGTACACGAATTCCTTGTGAAAGCTTTACAGAGCAATCCCCGGGATAGAAACATTTTGCTAAAGCTCGAAAGGGATATGCTGAAATTTATCAATACTAAAGAGTAAGTGAGTGTGTGACTTACGTTACGTTTTTACTCTGCTGTTATATCTTGGTACCGGTATTTCGGCTTTCACTGATTTCTCTGAGTTTGTTCTAACACGGTTATTGCGGTTCTGTAGGTTATTCCTGCAATGCCTTTTTTCAAACGCATGTTTTTGTGATATTTCGAAAAAAGATTTTTAATAAAATGGTAAATGAAACGACTAGAATTGCAGGGAAAATCCAGTGATTGTTCAATTCTGTCGGAGATTTTTAGGGGTTGTGCAACTCGATGATTTGAAACAACTTTATTCTACGAGTTGAAGCTTTGAAAACTTTCATTACAAAAAGTCCCGATCTTTAAGTTTTGATTGGTAAAGGTTAATGTTTTGAGGAGTTGTTGTTTTGATAACGAGAAGTAAAGGAGGTGAAGAAAGTGACATTGTTGTAAGCTCAACTTGTTGCTGATACAAACCTCCGAGAAAAATGCTTTTGAGAACAAGGGTCTAAGGCTGGAGAATGTCTTTACTCCTACTTCAAATGCAACACCTTGAACTTTGCACCACCAAATTACATTCTTAATCTCGGTTTGAAAAATGAGCAACACGATTCCTCCGGATGAAGTGGTAGATGGAGGTTAAACGGTTGAATTTATTGGTACGTTGTCTTGCCATTTTGTACCATACTTCTGACAAGGAACAAGAAACGCTCCTCCACGGTGTGGCGGTGGAATCTTGGTGCAGATTCTCTTTTAACTTTTCTTAAAATGGAGTCTTGGGTTACGATTATGAACTTTGCGGTGTGTGCGTCCTATTTGTACAGGGTTGAGAAAGTGCTACCAGGTCATATATAAACTGATATTAAAGTCAAGGTTTATGTTTGGCAGAAATGTGTTTATGAGATTTCCAGAGATGACGTCATATCATCGCATGTTAGTGCACCGAGTTGCAGCATATTTCGGTATGGACCACAACATTGATGCCAAGGGGAAATCTGTGATCATTAATAAAACGGAAAACACCAGAATGTAAGTGCGCCTTGTGTGTAGTTCATTTTTTGAACTTGACGGAATTTCTTCGGTAAATGATCGAAAACCAATGATCTTTTTGGTCAAAATGGAAACAATAATAAGACTTAGCAGTTACCATGTAAGACCAAATTGTGTCCGCAATGGTCTAAGTGAAATGATTTCATTTGGTGACCCAACGTGCTTTAATCATAGATGCGATGGGAACAAACTTTTGAGATGAATTTTCTCGACGTTTTGTTTTCACGTTTTCAAAACTTAACGACTCAGGTAGTTTTAATATCACAAAAACTATCTCATATTTTACCATTACAGAATGTACTGTGGTAATTTCGACTGATAGTAATTAGCGTAATAGATTTTACGTCATACGTGTCAGGGTCAACTGAACTGAGTTGATATTTTGCCAGCTTGTTCACGGTAAGCAAGTGTAAAATCGATGATGTTTTTTTGTATGTAAATTTATTGCAGAATGACAGTTTTAAAATTTATAAACTGGAAGCTGAATTCTTAGATATGGGTGCACAATCGTACAGCGTACAACCAAACATAATTTGCTATCGTACTTTATTTTTTGCTGAATTTATGCGTTATGTTAAATTTTGACGCTATATTATGAAAAATTCCGAAAGTTTTCTACAGTAAAGAGATGTGCTTTGTTATTTAGACCAGAGAAGAAATTTCACGAATACATATTGGAAGCTGACGAGCTATCTAATGGCAGAGAGGAAGACGGAAGACGATCGATTTTGAAAAGAATGAAAAATTGCCAGAGTCTTGATCACGCAAAAGCTCCGGTATATACTGCAGTAGTGTATATTCATGCTTTTTTTTGATTTTTTGAAAAAGCCTTGGTATGAATATTGAATAGTACTTTAGAGTATTATTTAACAAACGCAAGACACTATTATATTTGATTTCAAGCAATTGATTTACCTGTAACACCACAAAACTTGTTCTTATGAATTATACGAAATTCTTTTAAATTTTATATTCAGAAGGAAAAAACTGCCTCTCATAAAGATTTTTTAAAACTTAACTTAGTTATGCTATGATGCTCTTGGTATTTTTCAGCATACTATGAGATTCAGTCCATTCTCGAAGCAGTTGCAATGTGATTTTGGTAGTTTATTGTGGTTCTCTCCCAAACAGTCACATCATTTGCAATAATATGGAATCAAAGGTTAATTGCAGAATGTGCTTGCAGATGTGGTGAATTGCATTTCGTTGATCTTTGCTGGCTATTTATTAAAATTTCACAGGTTAATCACTCGAGCTCTTGGAAGGATGCCAAACAGAAGTCATATGAGGAACGAGAAGATCATTATGAAAGAACTCGAGCTCGAATATTCCAAGAAGTACTTTATTATCTGTTTTTCATATCAACCTTTGACATTAAAATTTGCACACATAACAGTTTGCGTTGGGTCTGTGCCATTTTGCTCGAGACCTTGCAGGTTACACGAAGTGATGCCTTGCTCAAAATTTTTACCTGCAATGCTCTTAGGAGCCTGTTTTTGTTGGCATCAGTTTTAGCTTGTTCGATAATTTGCACATGTAAAGTTTGGTCTTCACTTGGTTAGTGGTAACCCGTACTTGCTCTAATCATTCTAATGACATAACGTTGCTAGTTTGTAAAAAGGTCCTAGTTTTTAGAGCCTATTGGGAAAAGGTAAACTTCAGATTTGGTCAGTTTGAAAATCTAAAACCCAGAAATTTTGTTGAATTGAAGTTGCATAAATAACTGCAATACCAGTAGCTTCTACTACGTAATATGTCTTTGCAGAAAAGGTGCATTTAATTATTCGCCGCTTCAAATAGTATTTTGAATCTTACCAGTAAGTTTTGAGGATACCAGTTTTGCAACTCGTTCGTAAGAATAGCAGCCAAATACCTTGAAAATGACCGACAATTGAACCTGAGTTTCCGTTGCTGGGCTACGCGGTAAAAAAACAGTCTGTACCAAATAAAATGAGATTTTTGGTGCAAAAACTCGGTCAAATTGCGTTTTGACGGCACACAAAACGATTATCGTTTTCCGTAGTACCGGTTATTTGGGTTTTCTAGACCACCCATTTTAGGTCTTGACTGTAGTTGAGGAATTTCTTACTGGGAAAAGTATCAAGGGAGAACGCACAACACCCCGAGTCAAGTCAATGTGGACTGTTAGAGGTTCGAGCAAAACCTGGAAAACGAGACCCATTTAGAGTTTTAGGTCCATTGTGTTAATTACGAGAAAGTTTCGAAAAAGTTCAATTTGAGCAAGCTTATTACCGCGCAATTTTTACATGTTCTTAACAAATTTTGCAGGGTCCTCGAAATAATGACAGGTACCGTTACAAAGAACGGATTTTGTCGCAATGGAAGAGCCACAGTATAGGTACGATGCTTTCTAATA
Source organism: Trididemnum nubilum (assembly GCA_963965965.1). Lineage (NCBI taxonomy): Eukaryota > Metazoa > Chordata > Ascidiacea > Aplousobranchia > Didemnidae > Trididemnum > Trididemnum nubilum. Next base: position 35,412,590 of record OZ014472.1, on the reverse strand, counting down.
TTTTCTTTTCTGGCGTACTTGCTCGGGGTTATTAATATTTAATATCGCAAAAGCTTCGACACTACGCCCAATGTTTAACTGAAAGTTTGACAGAGCGTGCAAGTTTAGTTAACGTGTACGTTCACAAATTGTTTGTTGCTGAATTCAGAATAACAATTGATGGGCCAAAGGTTTATGAATATTGAATATTAATAATAAGCTAGTATATTTCCTCTACTCCTTACTGACGTTTGCTAACTTGTTTTAAAAGTTGTGATTAATGACCAAAATTTTAAAGTGATCGCATGTCCTTTTGATTTGTGAAATATGTTATTGTACATTTTTGCGTATTGGTTTATGTTACTTATGGACTAGGTTTAAGGAATAAGTTAAAGCATGTTGATGCAAATTAAAAACGCCGGTTCAGAAATTCGACACGGAAAAAAATCTTGAGGTTTGTCTTACTTGGCTATCTAAAGTTGTCTTGGCTATCTAAATCAACTACGAGAAATAGAGCATTCTTGTAAGATTTCATCTCAATAAAATATGTATCCAGTCATTGTAATCTTTTTCGTTGAATTCAATTGAATAAGGAACTATTTGACATTAGGCTCAATTTAAAGCACCTTAGAGTTAGGTTGATTAGACGTAATGTTTACAGATCTAAGTTCAACCTTTCTTGGTTATGTTTGGGTCCGGGATATTTTGTTGACGTAGTTATGACGTCAAAGACTTTCTTGCAAGTTCTAATTCATGCGAAGGCGTTCCCAAAGGAATCCTCAATGAGCGTTCGCTTGATAATTCCTAATTGGACTACGTTTTTTGCATTTTGTCGATAGTTGCATGGCTTCAGTTTGATAGCACACGTCAGCAAATGCTGTAATATAATTGGCTGTTTTTGTTTTTCAAACAACCATAAGCGGTTATCTAAATGCTGTTTGCCGTTGCCGAAGTGGTGTTTACTTCGCTCAAAGAGCCCATATTATACTACAGTGCAAGAAACTGCCTTTGTCTTGGTCGCGCACTCTTTCAAACTCATAATTATTAAGTTGCCTTGGTCTGGAGACAGTTTTATAATCGAGCTGGTTCCACCCGATCGAAATCAAACCTTTTAATTACACTCTCTGTATTCACCGAAACGTGTAACGAGTTGGCATGGCCCTTCTCCGCCTCATTGCGCCCACGGGCAACACAACTCCATTCAAAGAAATGTCGCAGCGGTTGCAAACCATTAGAAATACGGTGTTCAATTTGACCGACCTGGGATTTAAGCCTCAGACCCCCCGTTCGAGAGACGAGCGCGTTTTTGATTTGATTTACCTACCGATATGCCATTTAAAATGCCGCCTTCAGTGTTCCTTTTTTCAGACATCGACAGTCTTCCGAGTAAGGGCTCCTCCACTCCACCCACCTCTTCACTCGCTCCTCCGTCAACGCTGACGAAAAAAGCGCACAGTTACTCAGGAATGACTATCCTTTCTCGCAACAGCAATTTCAAGAAAGAGAGCATAAGTATGCAATTGTTGTTTGATAACTTAACAGCTTTTGGAAACTGTTAAGAAAAAATAGATAATACGTTATTGATATAATTGCTTAACTCCCTAAATCTGTTGTGTAGTGTTTCACATGTCCCCTTTTCAGGGCTTGTTCTTGGTTCCTGTTTCTGCCTATTTCTGATTCGTGCCCCCAAAAAAGTACCAAATTACGAAAGAATGGTGCTATTCAGAGTTTATAATATGTCACCAAACGAACATAAGTATAAACGTCAAGTATAAACTCGTGGATCTGCGAGGTTCTTTGGGTGTTTGGCTTTTTTTTTTTGCATAACTCAGCAATAAGCTGTCACCGGAACCAAAAACCGGGCCCGAAGTGTGAACATGCAAAAGCGTAAACATGTACTCTTACGCAACAAAAATGCAACACATATTGTAAAAACTGACTTCAAGCAAAATCTTTTGTATTGTTTGGAAGTTTTTGCTTGTTGGTAAGTTTATTACCGACTTGTAAGTAAATGAGCCAAGAAAATATGGATGAATATATTTTTATGTCCTTATCGATATCATTTTACAGAGTTAACAAAAGCCGAAGTTTTTGTAAAAGGATTGAAAATTGGGCCTAGCTCCAACATAGCTTTCTTTTTTTTTACAGGCTCCTCCAGTAGTTCTTCATCTTTGTACCAACCTCAACCGAACGATTCTCTTCAAAATGACGTTATCACTGGAGACGATAAGCACCCCGTCCACGTTCAACCTAACCTCTATCCGCATCCACCATGTGAGTGGTGCAAAAGTCTTTGTCCTTGCTTACGGCGATAAAGTTTTTCTAATATAATTTACGTTTATTTTACTTGAAAAAAACTTCAAAAAGTTTGAGAAGAACGTTCTTCATAAAAAATGTCGTTATAAAATGAGTAATTAATCGGTCTTTTTCGGTTTGACGGTTTTAGCTTAATCTGTACGATTTTGCGAGAGAGTGTTTTTGATGCTGTAAGACGGAAGAATCAATTCAACTTAAATCGCACCAAAGGAGCAAAGAACTGGTTTAGCGGCTGAATGAATTATGTTTGCTTTTATGTCACAAATGTAACTCAGCCGAGCATCCAATTCGTTTTCTGTAGCTCATGCTAAATTATCATTTACAAGAAGGAATGCTTTTTTAGAAAAAATTCCAGTGTTATCATGATCATACTTAACTTCGACCAACACTTACTGTTTTATTAAAGTACTGTAATTGCTTAATACATCCTTGCTTTTTTTTCATATTTGACGCATCTCTTCTGGACGTGGTAATTTCTTTGTTTTGGTGTGTTGCACCATACCGATATTGGTTGTATGTCACAACATCACTAAACACTTTTTCGTTGCTTTTTATCGTAATTCGTTTGAAAAAAAAACAGCAACGAAAGACTTTGCTGACGTATCTGGCCCTAAATCACAGACCCCAAAGTCATCAAATACACAAACGACCGGACACGTAATCGACTTTTCTCAGAAGCAGTTGGTTATAGCCGTACCGGCTGGCTTTCACATTGAACCAGGAACTGTGTTGACTAATCCACACACGGGTGCATAATATTTAATTTTTGCGTTTTTAATGTTTTTTTTTCGTAATTGTACGTTGCTGTAGACTATCAAATTTCGTTTTCAAAGTACAAAAAAAAATACCGCAACCCAAACATTGCTCAATTGAACATGTTCGGGCACAATGGGGTGTCTGGATAGAGGACGTTATTGACTTGATTGCAAGTAGGTAACGTGATGACAACAAAAAATATCACTTTCGATTTTTTGTCAAAACAATTTAAAAATAGCTAATCGTGAAGATGCTCATTTGACATAATTTTTGGCTACAAAAATTTTAGGACACAAAATAACCATAAAATTAGGACAGCTCATAAAATTTTTAAGTGACCTCCATAGCCCAGCTTCTTGGCCATAGGTCTTTTTATTTTTGGCCATTTTTTATGCTCGTTGCTCGTCATACTGTAGTATTGGCGGATATGCTACATTTCTCAGTTCCCTTGCTCTTATTTGCATTCGACCGTTTTGGTATCCCACAATGGCCAAATCTACCATCATTCTTTATTTTTCGTTTTGTTTACTTTAGAATGTTGGATTTCTACTCGTTGTTCACAAAATGGCTGTAACTTTTTCATATTGTTATGCATGTTGCTGTGATAGCCTCCATGGGATCGATTTTCGATCACTTGCTTCGTGCATACAGACACGCATGATTTTATTTAAATTCATCAAATACGAAAGGGCAATGCTCTCTCAAAAAAGCATGAATATTGCATATTTTTCTACTGGAAAGTCCACATTGGTAAACGTTTTCCGACTCTCACTGTAAATTGCTTACCACAGCGCCGCGATATCTTAGCGCAAACAATTGGTGAGGTTTTTCAAAATCAAGTTTTTGCCGGTTGGTCGCGGTTAGTGCTAGCGTCTTTGGAACAGGATGTTTGGGGTTCAATTCCTGGACTGATCAAAATTTCGCCTTTGCTGCGACACTTCATCAAGAGTTGTGTTGCCCGGCCGCAGTGACTCGCAGATAGGTCAAGCCGAACTCATTACACAGTTTATCGCAATACAGCGAGTACGTATTACGAAGATTTGCTTTTTGATCCAAGTTTGTACTAATATGCTGCTTTTGATTCGGAGTTTATGCAGTGATGCTTTTGTACTTTCATAGCTTGTACGATATTGTAAATAATATCGATAACATTGTTTATTTCTGAAAGTATATGTGATCCCACTTCTGGAATGCTGCGAAATGGAAATGCCCTCTGAAATCGGAGACTTAAATCCACTCCTCCACGGTAGGCTGTTTCGAAAAATCATAAAGCATGTTTTAAAGCGATAAACTTTAGCTACCGTGTATGTAAAGATTTTTTAACTCTACCAGGTATTCCTTACGTGAACTTGGAAGGTCAGCCTATTCTTCACCCGCACGGTCCACTGTCTATGCCTTTCTACGCCAACGTCCCTTTGCACTATCCATCCGCTAATGTCATTCCTCAAGGTGAGTTGTAACGGACTGAACTTGAAACATTTTTCTTGATTTTGCTAAACACCATTCGGAATTTGCCGCACCATGCTCTCATCCATATGAAAATAACGGCGGTTCCAGTCGAGTTCTACCGATTAAAAATAACTTTCAAACTCTTTGTTGTATGTACTGTGCATGGCATAATGCTGTATTCTGGTTTTTAGCTGAATGCTAGAGAAAGTTCGTACAGTATAAACGAAAATTTTAGATTGTAGACAAAGCTTATTTGAATTACTACAGTACTTATAACATTATTTTATTAGTTGGAAGTGCCTGTTTTCGAACCAAGTCGACTAACTGCCAACATTATTGGTTAGTTGGCTGCCAACATCATTGGTTAGTTGGCGGTCAGTTGTCGTGGACTTTTTTTTTAATCGATTTGGAGCAGGATGCAACATGGAACCCCTGCGATGTTCTGGAGAACTTGGGAGAGAAGGAGCAATTTACCCCCACCCAATTGGCACTTTATCGCCCCACTGGCGCCCACTGCTGATGGACACTCGTGGGTCTTTTTTTAATTATAATTTTCGCTTAGCTATCGAGTCTTTGCCATGTTCTTAGCGGCTAAGAAAACAAATTAAAGCTGTAGTTTAGTATTGAGCCCCCCTCCGAAAATAGTAAAACGAATATGTTTTTACTAGTCAAATTATTCCTGAAGTGAAATAGGCAGAGCTAATTTAATAGTTCACCGAGACATCTCGTCTTATAATCCTACTTCACTTGACTACACCTTAATGTTTCCACGTCTAAATGGTTAATCGTTTCAACCCCGAGTGACGCAGCTGAGGTGGAGTACCCACCTTAGCGGCGCAATTCTGTGTTTCTAAGTCAACTGTCCTTATCATCAGCGTGCAGAGGAGTCGAATCAGAGTTTTAGGTATTAGAACTGTAATGATGTAGAGATTAAAATGATAAGCAAGTTTTTTATTTTTATTTTGTTTTAGAAGTTAGCCCCATGCCGCAACCGCAAGAAATGAATGGGATGATACAGGTATTGTCAAAATTAAGCGATTGACCATGGAAAGATTCTTTCGAATTTATTTTATTTCTATGCATCATTACAACCACAATTAGTGGCAGCAATGATGTTTGCACTTATATCCAGTTTTCATATTCAAAAACTGTTGCGTCGGAAAATATTTAAAAATGGGAAATGGTGTTTTAATTTGGTTACGAATATTAAATAATTTATAGTAAATTTTTAATTTTCATGAACAGCAAACAGACCAATTCCTCTGATGTCTTAGATTACTACACTGCAGTGTCAACTCGGCTGTTCTATACAGGTAAAGAAGGTTAGGATTAGCGGTGACGTACCTGCCATCCTATGCCTATTTAGAACAATCCAGCGTATCGCTAGGATTAGCGTAGGCATTGCCTACTGTACCTGATTAGTACAACCCGTTTTATCTTCGTTTTTTTGCTTATTAGAATGGAGTTCTTCAACCTGAAGCTCATCTTCCACCTGTCAACGTATACCACCCCCCTGGTCCTCTTGTCTACCCTTACCAAGCCGCCCCCGTGCACTTGTACTCATATCCAGTACATCCAATTCCGGTAAAACCTGTTAAATGATTGTTCGTTTTGTAAATTTCATCAACCTTTTTCTAACAGTGTTTAAGTTGTATTCGGAAAACGTTAATGAATTTTCTGATTTTTTTTTTGCAATTTTGTCAAAATCTCGATTGCAGTTATAGTTTAATCAAAAAAACTTTAACCACAAATACATGAAACATTTATCTTGAAAAACGTTTCAGGTTATTCTTAAACCGTTGTCATCAATCTTATTGAAATAGAATTGACGATGGTTAAGTTAGAGTAAACCAAAAAATTTTTGATTCAAATTTGAAATACGTTTCAATTATTTCATATATTGTAGCTATAATTTTTTCCATCAAATGTAGTGCTGAATTCAAGTTCTGCTGCTTAAATTACGTTTTGAGTAATTCGTTGATTTATTACCTTTTTAAATATCTGCTGCAGTATTTGCATGCCTTAGCTCTGGACTTTTGAAAGGCGCGAAGAAAATTTTCGACAGTTACGACATAATTGCGCCCCACAATATTCTACCATAAGATCTATCCGGAATAACGTGTTCCTTTTTTAGCAGCCCAAACCTCCTGCGTCTTCGGCTGAATTGAATGGACATCATCAGAATGCGGGAAGCCTGCAAACGGATATGGCTAATCTGCAACTTAATTCTACGAATTCTCAATCAGCCAAAGTACCGGTAAATATACGGCCAAATTCCAGCGTTCTTTGGTAGGAGCGACAGAGAATCTTTAGTTATGATTTGTTACGGTTACTATTTTGAAAGCCATTTTGACTTAAAACTAGTTAAATCTTTTGGCATGATCAAAAGTTGATCTTTCAATATAGCGCGATTCAATGCGTTTTAATGCGCTTTTTCGTTATGATCACTGCACCGAAATAATTGCACTTTGTGGTCCAATTGAGAAACTGCACAAAACTTGATAATGTGCTGTTATTCTTATATTTTTTTGTTGCAGCATGTCCAAGGCCAACCGTCGTCAAACGGCGTAGTCATTCCTGACAAGAAGAATGCAGAAGATGGAGAGACTTTGGATAAGTCCTCTGGAGACGTTAAGGTTCGTTGATTTCAAGAAAAGTTTATTCTTTTTTTTGCGAAGACCGATTTTTTTCAACTTTTAAAATTATTTTTCAGGCATCACCTAACACTACTTTAACTTGTGAAAGCGATAATGCTCAACAATTGAATGGTGATTCTTCAGGTAACTATTATCTAACCTCTTTTGCTGCTCAGTTACTCCACTCAACCAGTTTACGACCAATTAAGTGTTGTACTGTCTCTTATCGTATCTTTGACTCTTTTGTTTCCAATTGACAGAGTGGAAGACTTTCCAGCTTACTGCACATTATCTTGTGTTTTTCCGAGGCCGTTTTCTGGACAACAACTCCACGAGAAGGTTGTAAAGTTCGTGAGCTGTGCAGTTGCATCGAAACTAATCTTAGCTTCTAGATCTATTTCATATTTCTAAACCTTTTGTCTCGTGCTTTTTTCACCGAAGGAAACGGAGCAACTAGAACTGAAATGTCATCGCAAATCTGACTAATTACTTTTGTCCACACAGAGCCACAAAATGCTCTTCAACGTTCACCGCAGACCAACGGGCCATCTACCGAAAAACAAGCACTGACGTCTGATAATCAAAACATCGAGGTATCTGCTCATGTTTTATGCATAGTTGTTTTGTATTTGAATATTGAAATTTACGCTAACAACACTTAAATCGATTTTGCTCCTTGTTGCAGAATGTCATCGCTCTCTTGCACTTTAATTAACGACCATGTTGGATGTCTGATAACATCTTTCAATATTCTGGTCTATAGAACAAACCGCCTAGTTCTAAGATCAATACTTATTGACACATAAATAAGGACACGATTAAATGTCTATTCTATGTCAGCGACGGTTTATTGGTTTTGGTTTCTATCCAGATTGAATCAAGTGCGGAAAGCGCGGTTGGGGCTTGTTGAGTTCAATTAGAACTTTCATTTTGCCAACAAACTTCCATTTAGTTGCCAGTACAAAAGTTTGGGAAATAAAAAAACATTTTAGGCTAAACATTTACAATCTGCTATCAATAAAGTTTGATTTAGTATTGGATATGAGAAAAATGTTTTGCACCATTAATCAATCCATTATTTGATTCTAACCTAACGCCAGAATTTTCTCATCAGACTGTTAAATAACTTCAGTTTTACAGCTGAAAGGTGATTAAATTGAGATTGTGTAGCAAAAGATCAAAACATTGCGATTTGTCTTTTTTTAACAGGAAAATCGTGCAAAAGAAACCTTGGCTGCTCCGATTAGCCAAGCAGACAATCACAATGCTCAAGTTTCTAGTATGCTATTTTCATTTATTCTTTTATTTGAATGTTTTTATCTGAACAATTGCATTTCAAATTCCCAGTGTTTAAGAGGCAAAAGTACGGTGGAAATGCTGCTGAGATTGTGTTAGCGGAAGATTGTGGGACAGAAATTGCCATTTTTAATGTGTCATTACAAAATACGAAAGATGAAAAACCGATTACCTACCTTCAGGATTTTTTAAAGGACGAAGAGCAGGGTAGACGACAATCCAACGTTGATTGGACTTTTGTTTAGCTCTATTGATGAGCTGTAAAACGTAAAATCTTTTATTGATTTTGTATTAAAGAGATGCTGTTCAAGATCGGTTTTATTGAAGAAATGAGAACTACTTTAGGTAATCAAGAAGTACCCCAAACCCTGTCCACTATTTCCCTTATCTGCACAGATAGATTTAATCCATTTGACTCCGTACCATTGGCAACCCCGCGTTTTAAAATTTCGTGACATCATAAAAGGTTGACTTTGCAAAATTTCTTGCAAAATAAGCAACGCATGGAACATCGCGTTGCTTATTTTGTAAAGGCTTCTCTCCTAATGTCACGAAAATTCGAAACGCATCGTTGCCAAGGGCATGGAAGCAAACGGATTTAATCTATTTTCGCAGATAAGGGAAATAGTGGAACAAGGTTTGGGGAACCTCTTTGTTACCTCAAGTTCTCATTTTTTCAATAAAACCGATCTTGAGCAATATCTCTATAAACTCAAGGTGTTTTTGTTGTAGATCTTGGCGGTACCACAGTAAGCACGCGAGTCGGGGGGGTTACCTATTTCACGCCCAGTGATGCAGCGCCCCCTATTCAAACTGGATCGAGTGGCCAAGCTCTGTTTCCGGCCCCCGTGCACCCTCGCCCTCCTGTATACCCAGGAGGAATGATCCCATATGCTTACCCCGGCGTTTTAGCTGACGGAAAGATGTATCGACCAATTTTGAATCAGCAGTCTGTGCCAGTACCTGTTGACGCGCAGCGGGATTATTTTCTACAAGGTATGTTTTAATATTTACTAACTAATTACATTAGGTTATATGTTGCGCAGTTACGTGGAATATTGTTTTTAAGAGCCGTTAATTTTCGACTGTTTGTAACTGTTTCAAGAATAACGTTAACAATTAGCACTATTTTAAAAGCGTTTGAATTTTTGATTTCATTAATTTTGCGCCGTGAAATTGAACTTACTGTGAACAAAATAGAATATATTCTACCGGCCAGCTGCTCTTACAGCAATGTCCTGAATGTTTGATAATAATTGAAAACCAATACCTAATTACTTGCATATTATTTTTTAGCGTCTGGACCGGTAGCTCCTTCTGCCAACTTCATGCCCCATGCAGCACCGTCATTTTACTACATGATAAACGGCCAAGCAATGAATCAGTATCAGGTAAGGAAATTAGGAAGAGAATAAATTGTATTTGCAATTGATGAAATTCGTGTAATTTATGTTTATTGATCATTCTTTCGAACCGATTGTTGGTCGAGTGGTAACGCGTTCGTTTCTGGAGCGGGAGGCTTAAGGTTCAAATATCGGGCGGGTCAAATCGGACACAGTGTTGCCAACGGCTCTCCACTGCTGCGACATTTCATAGAAAGCAGCTGAATTGCCTGGGCGCAATGAAGCGGAGATGAGCACCGTCAATTTGTTACACTCTTCAGCGCAATTACACAGAGTGTAATGAAAGATTTGAGTTGATATTTGTTCTTTGGCACTTATCTGTGCCTTGAAATAGGGATGGGACATTTCAAACTTCATCCTAGGTTACACTCTTGCGTTTAATTTCTAAACGTATATTGTAAAAGCTGTAAATTCCAATTTTTATAATCGTTATTTAACCCGCCTGGGAATCGAACCAGAGTATAGCATTTCAGTAGCATACGTGCTATCTTCTAGACCACTGTGATCTGGTGGCTTGGTTTTTGTCGAAATTATTATTTGGAAATCAGAAAATCACTCGGAAATGGGAGGGGACTATAAAGATTCTTCAAGTCCGCTCGTAGTGATATGCGGTTGAAGTGGTTATTAGATTTAGTTGCCGAACTGCTAAGGCTCTTCTAAATCACTGATGAGTTGGTCAAGCTCTCTACAACATTCTTAAAACACCGAAATCATTGATATTGAAAACAACGAGGCCGTGAACTATGATGATGTGCAGAAAATGTAGTGTTTAGGAGTAAATAAATGTCAGCATTGTGTCGGAGAGGGTAAAGGCTTCGTTTTTACACATGATCGCATTATCTGGGTCCAATTCACACCTTGGTCTTGTCGCATCCTTGGATTAGGCGCTTACGAAGATTATCTTAATATCTATGCTTAGTAACTTCAAACAAGCAGCATGTTCTGTGGGAAGATGTCAAACGTCAACCAAAAACTTGGAAAAATGCTTAAAGTCTAAGAGGAAGCGAAAGGTTTGCGCCATTGTCACTATTTCGTGACAGGAGGATAAGGATAAATGCCTCAATCATGTATTCAAAAAAAATACTTTTCTATTATTTTAATCAAATTTCGATTCTTTCAGGGCGCTCCTATGTTTTATTCTCCAGTAGGCAACGGTTATCCAACTCAGGGCCAACCACCAGTCGGACCTCCTCCTTTCTACGACCTTCCAAACCACGATACTCCGATAGCGCAACCGGTAACCGATGGAAAGACGGTCGTAAACGGTAAAGAATCCCATTCATTGAAAGTTTGTAATTTGTCCTCAAAAAGTTAATGGCTTATAATCGAAATAGTCATCCTCTTCTAATGTCTCAATTTACATCTTTACATTATGTAGTAGATTTTCGGATGCGTAGTTTCTGGTACATTTTGAGTTCTTAAGTATTTTTTGAATCGTTTTAATCATTGAATAATTATAAGAATGTAGAAAAGTTACTTTTTGTAGGTTTTGTTGATGGGGATTTGCCATACCCGATGCTCGTCAGCGATTGCACTGACACTGAAAACATGCAAATGATTAATTTCGCTGCAAGACACAATGCTAAGATAGTGCAGCGTGCAAAAGACGACGTTAAAGGTATGTTAAATATTTTTGTGCTCTTATGCAATATAGTTTGTGCTCTTTTGAGCAACAGCTTGTAATGGGCAGAAAGCAAAGGTCACTGTTTGTTTGATACTTTGGCGTTTTTGATTTGGTTTATACAAACCTCTGTTTCCAATAATTGTCTTTGACTTCGAAGTTCTCGCAGTGCGTTTGTGGTACCGAGTTTCAACGATTTGGAAATGTTGTTCTTTTGCTTTCTTAACACCGATTAACGTAACAAGAATTTCGTTTTGGATGAACGTTTCGGAAGAAAAAAACGTTTTCACCACCTCGAAGATCTAATTTTTGGTATCAGTATTTCTTCACCAAAAACGCAACAATACGCTTAGAGTAGGAACAGCGAAAGACCAAAATGGTCACCAAGTCTACTAAACCTTTGTGAGACATACAGGCAATGCGAGAAGTGGCAGCAAACACCGACGATAGCAAGGCGTAGAAAAAAAGTGTTAATGATAGCAGTCAGCTGAAAACAATATGATTTATAACAACAACACTTAGGTACTAGTTGTGACAAATAAAAATTATTACAACCAATGCCTAGATAGAGCCTACGCCCACGTGAATCCAACAGCGTCACCAAAATATAACCCAAAATTTAGGCGAAAAATCACACTGCAGCAGACCATAAAAAACAAAAAAAGCATAAGGTTATATAAAGATCAGCGTCTGAGAGAAAAAAAAAATAATGAAACATAAATCAGTTTTCTTTTTACTGTGCAAACAAATTCTACTATAGCTGTAATTTATTACGGGTAATAGTTAAAAGAAGAGAAAAAAAAATCAGTTTAGAATACTAATTAGCAATGCAAATAATAAAATAATGATAATAATTAGCTTATTTAATTTCTGCGGTGGACTCCTGCTGACAGCTACAAACTCTTTATCTCTAAGTCAGCTCAGTAAGAAGACCAAAACGATGATAACGACTTGTGCAATTTCTGTTTAAAACTTAATTTAAAGTAATTGTAACCGTTTACGATAGATTGTTTAGTTTACACATATTTTTAAACTTAAAATAGGAACAATCTTTTAGTTCTAAGGGTAGTTTTTCCCAAACCTCTAGCGCTGCACGTTGCAATCTCTTGCCCCACTCAGTTATAGCATAACTGTGAAAAAAGTTTTTTTTAGTTTTTAGATCAAACTCTGGAGACCCAAAAAAGATACTATTGTAGAATTACAATTTTCGGGCTGAGTTAGGTTTCGTGCAGCACAGTATACGATTTAACTACCTCCCCTTCATATATGTAGCAGGTATGGTATCTATTGACGTATGAATTTTTCAGATTCGAATGCTAGTGATATTTTTCTACTTTTTCCTTCTTCAAGCCTCGCTTTTAAAGCATTAGAAGAAGCGAAATCGGAGAACTTTCAGCTGTCGGACATCACTGATGTAAAACAAAGAGCTGAACTGCTGGAACAGATCAATGCTGCCAAGTGACGACAGTCGTACGAACGTCGCTAGGATTTCATTTTTGAAGCTGCTATTTCTGTAAAACTTGTCCGATTGTTAAGTCACACTGCCCTTATTATACGTTTACTGATAAGTGCTTTAACGAGTTGTTTTTAAGTGTTGCAGATTTTTATTATGGATATTTTCGGCGATTTTTGTCAGTTATCTTGCGATGCTTAAGAGAGATGATGGTGTAGACTTTGAAGCTAAAGAAATTGCTTTTTTTCTTAAAACTGTGTTGCTAGACACATTTTGTAACCTTTTCTTTCCGTACTGACTTGGTACATATTGATTCAAAAGTACGTAACTTTTTTACCGAGTTTTTTTGAACTGGCTGTAAAACTGACAACTGATTTACTGCCCTGCGCCCATCTGTTTACACTGTTCGGCTATTCGCTTGATTTTTACTCGTGTTTTGCACGTGTTTAGCTGAACGTCGTTTTTCGATCATGTTTTTACTGCGGTCTGCCGGCCAGGTGACAGCTCTTCCCTATAGAGATTTGCCTAATTTTCCGATTTGGTTGAAGTTGGGTGCTCAACTATTTTACAGTGTACTGCTGAGGGTTCACTGCCGTGTTTGTTTTTATCAAGTTTTTAACGTTTCTTAAATTTTCTCTCTTCTACCTTCGGTCTAGGAAGGTGTAGTACATTACAGTATCATGTTATTTGAAACGATTTTCTTTTCATTAGAAACCACAAAATTGCTTTTTCCTGCTTGATTTCAAATGTAAGCCTATCTTGGCGATAAAAAATCCTCGATTTTTGTTCGTCTGCACGGGAATTGGTTGACATAAGCTTAAATTAATTTGTAGAATATCAGTAGTGATACCGTCCTTTTTGGTATCATGTGTGCAATGTTCTGTATTGATTCGGCCTATAATTTGTAACCTCAAATTTCGGCCAAGACTCGTCTAAAGAGAATGTGGATAAACAAACGTTTTTTTTTTATGAGGTTTCGTTTTGATTTCGTCGGATTGTTTTTGTTGCATGAGCAAAACCCAGCTTTTGCTTAGCAGACGATTTTTACCCTATGCTTTTTGAAGTCTGGGAGAAGAAGCAAGTATTCGAATCTGAATTTTTGCTTCAAGGTAAGTTTTTCATTAAAGTTGTGCTTTTGTAACGTTTGTTGTCGGTGGTTGATGAAAACGTTTGCGTTATCTTGTTATTTTCGTTGCAATGCCCTATAATAGTATCACTATCATCTTGCTAACAAAAACTCGATCGTGATTTTTTTGTCCACCCAAAATTCATTCGATCTTCCTGTTTTCAGTTCGGTTTCATCTGTAAGAGGATTGTGGCATCAGAAAAAAGCAAATTCATTTCGCTGGGGTTTTTATCGATCGAAGTTTTAAGTTGGTTGAATAAAATATAAAAAAAAGTAGTACTTATAGCGTGCTTTTTTTCAAGGTCGGCGGAAACGCTCAAAGCATAACCTCTACTGGATTTTCAAGAGTTGAGCTAGAAAGTTTCGCCAAAACGATTTGATCAGAATTTGACGTAACTTGATTATTGATCCTCTATTCTAAATTGCAAATGAGGTAGATCGTATGTGTGACCACTGACCATGTTAGCAGATTGCCTTAAACAAATGCTTTTCGGTCAAGTTTGCTTACCAACGTAACGAAAAAAAAAGATCTGTTTACCGCGAACAAGATTAGGATTTATCAAATCAAGTACATTGTCAATTGAGGATCTTGGATGTAAACATAGGACTACCATGATCGCATGATCTGGGTTCAACTCGCACCCTGGTCACGTCGTTGCGTCCTTGAATAAGACGCTGTACAGTGATTATTCTCTGCTTAGTGGCTTAGAACAAACAGCAAATTTACATAGGAAGAAGTCAACTGGAAAACTTGAAAATGATCAACTGCTAAGCGGGTGTGGATTCGTCCAAAGCAGTAATTCCCAACTGCCGGTCTGCGTCAATTTTTTTGCTGGTCCGCAGGATATCTTCTTTCCACACAACATCATTGCAATGTTTTTATTATAAAACTCATTTTGTGTTTGACCAATTTTTAGACAGTACAACTAGAGTTTCTCCGCTGTTTTGCCCCCCCGTTCATCGAAGATGTCAGCACATGTAACCGTAATAAAAAAAAAAACTGAATTATGTTGCGATTTTACTTTGCAGTCAAGATAAAAGAAAAAAATCTTGTCTCAATTCTGGAGACCTTTTGAAAACGAATATCCGTTTCTTAGTCTCAAAACAGTCAAATTGTTGACAGTATTTTCAACCAGCAGCTACGTACGCGAGAAAATTTTTTCAGCTCTGACTTAAATGAAGACAAGTCTTAAACAAAAACATAAAGCCAGTGACATCGCTAGGGGGGGGGGGGGGGGGGGCGGCCCACCCCGGGTGTCACCATTTTGGGGTGACACCATTTTGTGGTACCAGTCAAACAGAAAAGAAAACAACAATATGTTTAATATCATTGGAAATGCTTAGCACTCTAAAATTAACTAAAAAATAATTGAAAGCCCCTTTTGAAAAAATTATTTAGAGGGGCGAGCGCTTAGTCAAAACCTTTAAAAATTGCCAAATAAGCAATTACATTTGATCGCTTGTTGAAACATGCTGAATGTAGGTTTCATGAAAAAATATATAAGCTCAGGAATATGGGAAGGGGTGGCTATGCAGTAATAGTTAATTACCAAGCACTTCGACTCAAATATCGTTCCATTAGCCCTCCTCCGAAATCATTTTTCTCTCTTGAATATAGACGATTTGGATTACTCCTTGCGAGTTTTATTGAACCTGTAGCGTTGCTAGGGGGGAATACAGCCTTTCCCTCGCCCCATTGGCCAGCCGGCCAAAATGCAGAATAAAGAAAATACCACGTTTTTAGCACTTCTGAGACCATCTTTTGCATTGGAATAGACTCAAAAAATCATTTAAAGCTTATTTTGAAACATTTATTTACGAGGAAGAGCTAATTTATCAAAAGTAAAACTCATAAATCAGAAAAAAAACTTTGAAAATGGCGAAAAATTGTCTTTTGATTCGATCGCTTATCGAAAAATGCTGTTGTTTCTACACATCCCTGAACATAGGTTTTATTAAAAAATGAAATATAAGATGAGAAATAGGGGAGAGGGGCTATTCAGTATTAGTCAATTACCAATAACTTCTCTCAAACTTCCTTCCATTAGTCTCCTAATTACATCTTTCTCTATAATATATAGACGAAAAAGAGCATTCCTTCAGAGTTTTGTTGAACTCTAGTATAGGATTTCATGATTTATCAGCTTGTAAATAAGAGAACTAAAATTCTGGCAATAGCCACCACCCACATTGCTCAATTTTGCAACTAATCTTATCATGTTTTTACACTGCTAATTTGGATGCCACGTTTCAATAGCATTAAGTTTTATCAAAATAGGCTAAAATTAAGTTAGTTTTTGTCAAAAATAGACAAAATTTTCGAGCGCTGGGGACTCCGCCCCCAAACCCCGGAAAAAGCCCCCCTCCCATTGCAGATTTCTGGCTACGCGCCTGAGTCTAATCATGTTTTCGCACTGCTAATTTTTATGCCTGCAGAGTTTTCCCTGATGCCAGATTTTAAAAGCATTAACTTTTATCAAAATAAGGCTAAAATTAAGGTATTTTTGCAAAAAAAAATAAACTTTTTTGAGCGCTGGGGGCTCCGCATCCACACCCCCAATGGTACCCGGCGGATAGGGCGGAGCTTCCAGACCCTCGAAACAGCTCCTCCCCAATGTAGATTTCTGGTTACTCGCCAGGTATTAAACGTGTGATGTGATATTAAACGCGAATACTTTCAAGTTGTAGAATCTTACAATGAGAAGTCATTGAGCTAGCCAAATAACAACCGCTATTTACAGTAATGAAGTAGCACTGCCATCTTTAAAATATAACATTTGCAGCCTACTATACATTAATATACATTACCAACTATACAATCTTTAAAATATAACCTATGAAGGGTGACACCACGAAACTCCGCCCCGGGTGTCATCATCCTTAGCGACGCCACTGCATGAAGCTGAGCTACTTGTTTCAGAAACTTCTTTGCTGCCAGCATCGAAAAAGCAAAAATCGTACTAACGTTGATTTGGTACTATTTTCTATCAATTGACATTTTCTTGAATTTTTGTATTTAAATGCGCAACGTTTGCCGAAGTAATGGATTACGCTGGGCAATTAATTTTACTATGGTTAACAAATATCCCTCTAAAAAAGTTTTTTGAAACTCTGAATCGGCTTTCCCAATCTAAATTTTTAGGAAAAAAAGTGACTACCCAATGTTAACCCTTCCGATTACATTACTGTTTTGACTCCTTCATTTTCGGTAAAACTCTTCCTTATTCTGGATATTTATGCTTGGAGAACTAATTCAGGGTCTCCAAAAACTTTTTCAGGGTAATATTTTTTTGAATTTATTGAATGGACTATTCCAACAGCAGCCCAAAATGAAAACAAAAAATTTACGTCGATTTTAGCTATCGTAAACAACCGTAATCGGCTGGATACTTCACCGCCTTCCTTTTAATTGTTTAAAGCCATGTTTTGGATGAAAATCACGCGCAAGAGAAGAAAGAAAAAATTCGGACAACTTCGCTTTTAGAGATCGGTAAAATAATATAGCCACGAGCTTATCGGGCATGTACCAAATCAGACGTAAATTATATACTACTATATTTTATTTACTAAAATCGATTTCACACCAGCGGGGCATCATCAGCTAGGTTTAAATACAATCAGCGTATACTTTAAAACCAAAATTATTATAAAACCTGAACAGACCATAACAGCAATCAAATTGAAAATAAAACGAAATCCAATAAACAGCGAAATTAAAGAAAGTATATTACTGCATATAGTAAAACCTCTTTTGTAGAGCAAATATATTAAAAATCTTGTTTTATCTAAACCACAACACCATCAGAAAAGAAAACTATACAAAAAAAGTTGTTTAAAATAATAAACCCCTACAAAAAAAATTTATAATTAAACTTTTTTTGTTGGGGTTTATTATTTTAAACAACTTTTTTGTACAGTTTTCTTTTCTGATGGTGTTGTGGTTTAGATAAAACAAGGTTTTTAATGTATTTGCTCTACAAAAGAGGTTTTGCTATATGCAGTATTATATTTTCTTTAATTTCGCTGTTTATTAGATTTCGTTTTATTTTCAATTTGATTGCTATTATGGTCTGTTTAGGTTTTATGATGATTTTGGTTTTAAAGTATTCGCTGATTGTATTTAAACCTAGCGGATGATGCCCCGCTGGGGTAAAATCGATTTTAGTAAATAAAATATAGTAGTATATACTGTAATTTACGTCTGATTTGGTATATGCCCGATAAGCTTGTGGCTATATTATTTTATTTTACCCTTCCCTTTAACAAATCTCGAGCTGCTGCCAGCGCTTTTTATGAAAAAGGGAAAAATTATAAAGTACAAAAAATTCAACCCCACCAAAAAAACAGTCTTCTTTCATTCTTCAAGCTGTTAACACCTTTTTTCAAACATTGAGTACTGGTGCCATAAATGAAGACGTCTTGGTCTTGATGTCCCGTACTGTACACGACAAGCGACTTGTAGTAAAAAGCATTTTCGTTTTATTCTTTGGTTTACAAAATAAAAAGATGCATATTTTTAAAGCGATTGCTAATTTGCTATTACTTTGCAAATATCATCTAACAAATAATAAAACAAAATGATGACTTTAATAGCTTGGTGTGATACCAAAAATATAGGTGCTAAAAGTTTTTTTTCCGTAGTAACATTACAACAATTTTTAAATTTAAAACAGTGATTTTCGAATTGTTTACTGATGATCGACTAGCTAGTTATCCTTGTGCATCTTTTCTGCTTTTTTGAATTATAAAAATGAGCTGAAAATGCGATTATACTGTGCTATGAGGTGATCGATTGTGCTGGCGTTTAAACGTTTACCACATAAGTTTTGCGCCGAGCCCAGCAAAGTGCAAAAAGCGTGCCGGTAGTTACTGTAGTGGTAGTAGATGTAGAATTTATTCTTCAATCTAACATACGCGCAAAAGTATAAAAGTACGCTCATAACGCAATGTAAAGGAATCGGTGTTGCGTTGATTGAGCAGGAAGCACCAAACAACCTTGGGGTTTTCAGAGTCAAGGTGCTTCCGGACTACATACTAACTTACGAGTTTTGTAGCAGCAATATCTAAAATCAAACTGCAGTTAACGTTTTAGGTAATTTCAAGCAAAAAACTAACTCAAAAGAAAAAACATGTTTGTTTATTTTTTAAGAATCTGACCCGGAACAGCGAAGTTAACGACGATTTCAAGCACTATCTCGGAATAAAATAGCAGAAAATTTATTAAAATCTGGCCGTTCCATTAAATTTACAAGATCGATTTCGTTCACACAAGGTGAACATCATCAGTTGTCAAAACTAAAAACAAACTACATCACTAACTCTGCAAACAAAGAAAACGACAAAATGAAAACTGTATACAAAAAGTCTAAGTCTGAAATTAAGTTGAAGAAGAATCTGAAATACACTGAAAGCTGAAACTAAGGACCAAAAGAACTGGGGACTAAAGTCTTCCTGATGAAGAACGCTGACTGGAAAGAAACTGACAGAGGAATGATAGAAGTGTAAAGTAGAAACATGACGTAATGACGTAAGACGCAAGGTGCAAAGCAAACCTGACATAAACGGTCGCAAACGGTAAAAACAGTAAAAACAATTACAGTATTTAAAGCGAGGCAAAAGTAGTTTGTTTATGTTGATGTCAGCTTCAAGCTTATTATACCACTTGTCTTCGCACCAATCTAAATGACTAAGCTTGGGTTCTTCTACAAAAATAACCGCAAAGCAATCACTAATAGTGAGTTTGGTGTTGAAATTTTGTGTGTGGCAATTGGCGTAATGTCGGAGTAGTGCTGATTTGTCGTTATTATCGCTTAAATCGAATTTTTTCCATACAGCGCGGTGCGTGTTCCATTTGGTCGAAAAGGTGTTTTTAGTTTGTCCGACATACTGTTTTTGGCAAATTTCACGTTGAGCCACATAAATGCCATAGTTTTTGCAATTTAAGTTTTGCCACACTTTGATTTGTTTTCCTTTGGCCGTTGTGATTATTTTACAACTTTTCACCATATTATTATGCTTGCCAAAATTACCGCAAAGAGCACAACTTCCGCACGGTGTGGATCCAGGTTACAGCTTTTCTGACAGAAAATTACCGCAAAGAGCACAACTCCAACCTCGAATTGCAAAATCTGACAGAAAAGCTGTAACCTGGATCCACACCGTGCGGAAGTTGTGCTCTTTGCGGTAATTTTGGCAAGCATAATAGTATGGTGAAAAGTTGTAAAATAATCACAACGGCCAAAGGAAAACAAATCAAAGTGTGGCAAAACTTAAATTGCAAAAACTATGGCATTTATGTGGCTCAACGTGAAATTTGCCAAAAACAGTATGTCGGACAAACTAAAAACACCTTTTCGACCAGATGGAACACGCACCGCGCTGTATGGAAAAAATTCGATTTAAGCGTTAATAACGACAAATCAGCACTACTCCGACATTACGCCAATTGCCGCACACAAAATTTCAACACCAAACCCACTATTAGTGATTGCTTTTCGGTTATTTTTGTAGAAGAACCCAAGCTTAGTCATTGGGACTTCGCGCACGCGCGTAGTTCCTATGTTTTTACTCGGCCATTTTTGTAGATGAGCATTAAAATTTTTTTAATTTTATGATAAGTCAAAAACGGCAAAATGTGGAAAGCTGAAATTTGAACACAACATTACAAGTTTACAAAGCATTATGCATGCCAATTTTGGGGGTCGAAGATCACGTGATAATGATTTGGGGACCCTAAAACCGACAAAAAACTGCTATTTTTGAGCTGAAATTTTTTTATTTCGCTTATAACAAAAAAAATGCTCAACGTGGAAAGTTGCAATTTGGACACAACATGGGTAGAGGTAGAAAGTATTTGCGTACCAAGTTTGAGGGCTCCCAGTCACGTGACCGAAATTTCTGAGGCGGAAAATGGACAAAAAGTGGTAAATTTTGAAGTGGTATATCTCGGTAAGTAGTGATATTCTTTGAAAAAAATTTGTGGTTTTTGAAAACACTAATCAGTACCTTTGTATTGGTTATGTTCATTTATTCCGTCTTGAATAAAATTTTTCCTTATTTTTGTCTTTTTTCTTTTTTTTTTTCTTTGTTTTTCTTCTATCACTATCTCCTTTTAAACCACAAAGCGCAGATGGATGATATCATGGAGTGGTATAGAGTTCGAAACAAACTGGTGTGTGCCTGAAAATGGGGGTGTCACGTCCGGGGATTCCCCCTAAAAGGGGACCTGAAAAATTTTGAACTTTTGAATTGTTCAACAGAGAAAAGCCAAATTATCAGATTTGGTGGATATTGATGGTGACTAAAACATATTAAAAATTGGGGGAGCTGCGATGGGGGAAAATGGTTGAAATGAGTCATACAAAATTCAAAAAAATTTTTTCACCCAACTTAAGTAGATCAAATTTTCGGAATAGATTAATGAAACAAAAAGTAAATTGTTGGTAAAATTTTGGGTATCACAATTGGCTAATATTTCTTTAATGGGTTTTTCAAAATCCAAATTTTTGTAATCATCATTATTGATCAAGGCATGTCAACATCAGTTTCAGGATAGTTAGATATAGAAAAAAACAAAAGATAATAATTTTTGTGGGGGTTGCATTGCACCAATCCCCCCAAAATTTCCTTTTTTCAGTTTGAAACCTTAGGGTTTCTACAACGTAGGAATGGAATTGTGAAATAAAAAAGTCCCTCTATTTTTTCAGGCTACTCCGTACTCCTCTTGATCACTAGCTCAGTCTATGCTCGCTCACATTGTTTGTTGTGGTACTCGCAAGGGTTTTACATGTGGTGTTCATGAAAAAATGAACGCCATTTGGTCATGAAAGGATATTATGAAAATTTTTGTAATGAAGTTTATATAGTAGTAATATTCCTGATAGAAGATTCAGTTATGCAAAAGTCAATACTTACTTATGACGAAATGGTGTTGAATTTTCTCATTAACACCATTGCAAACTTTGTCTATAAAGGTTGTTTCATAGCTTTATGTACGGTAGTATGATGAAATTGTAAAAGTTTTTACGCAAGCTCTCAGTTGGAGAAATTAGGGCTTTTCATTTTAAGGCTGTTCTAGAAAACTTTTCAAGTTTTGAGCACCTCACTGAGAGGCTATCCTAGTACCGGTATTAGTAATAATAGGCCTACTGCAATATTCGCAGTAAAGTTGGTTTTTAGGATGGGAGAACTTATTTGAGTATTTCAGACTTAAAAAAGTTTGTGGCCTTGTAGAGTATTAATAAATGACTCTTTTTAGTTGGCTATTAGGCTATAGGCTAAGCACACTGGTAAAATATACCATCTGTAGTAGGTGTATTGTCACATACGGTAGGCCTACTGTACTAGGATAGCCTAGGTGTAATGTTAATGTTATTGATTGTAGAACCAAGAATATGATTGCATGATGTTGACTAATATGCCTGGTGAAAATGCTGTTTTGTATTGGTACGGTAGTGTTTGTGCAATGACTTGATTTTGTTCAAAGTGTCCATTTTCCCAGTGCCAAAATATTAGTGTTAAAATATTACCGTTACTAAGTTGTATTTTACAACCCCAGATCTTGCAAGCAGGATCTTCATAAAAAACATGGCTTTACCCTTTGGGCCACGCTGCTGACTGGAATGATGGAGAAGGTAGCATTGTGTTGTTGATAGTAGCATAAGCTGCTCCTTACGTGCAGTACCGGTAATATGACTCATAGGCCTGGCACTGGAGGTAATGCCTGATGCTGTTAGGTACCGTACTCTGTACTGGCAACTGATGTCTAATAAACAAACGAAACGAAAAAATAGTGGGAGGCTTACTAACCAAGTGAAGATAATGATATACAGTATAATGTCTATTGCCAAATTGCCCTAAACAGGTACCACAGTTGGTTAGTAGGCCACGTGTGTATAGTGGTCCCGGTATGGCAATCCCAACTCTGCAGGGCATGTTTAAAACACCCAGTCGAGTTGTTAGAAATAGAGTCGTTAAGTATGAGCCATCAGCATTATTTCGGAATCTCTATGACTCGTGTATGAGCGTGCGCATGCTCTTGCTCCTCGCATGTGTGCACTCATTGGGATTAGGGGTGGATCTGGGGAATAGCTTAGAATAGATCGGAGAGAAGGAGAGAACGCACTTGCACTCATACACAAATTGCAGAGCTGCCGCAAATAAAGCGACAATACTTAATGACACCCGACTATTTTGCCTCCAGAGCAGAGAGGCAAAATAGATGCTACCGGTATATTATCGTGAATGAATGATGATTATTGTTGCAAAGCTTCCATAGCCAAATTATTGCTGCTGGTTGCAAACAGAGGTAAAGTTGATGATTGTAGGAATGGAATTGTCAAGGACCAAGGACACAACTTTTTTAGATAATTATGGGCAAGTTTTCCAAAATTTTTAGGAAGTGGCTATTTTGCCTCTCAAGGCAAAATAGTGTTTTTCTTCAATAAAACAAATTGTTTAGCCGAACAAGTTGGTTTGTGTTTCGAAAACTACTAAAAAAGAGGGTTTAAGGCATTAAAATTCACAATTTCTGAATTTATATGGTAATAATTTTTAATTTAGCTGTATTAGTATATCCCATTCATCCATCACTTCAGATTTACAGGTTATGGTCTTGTTGCATTGCCAGGATACTGCTACGGCACGGTAAATAATCAACATCAGCTGATAATGTGTAAAACTTCAAAATGACATTCATGATTATTTTTAAGAACTACTAATCTACAGTATGTTCAAATTATCACCAAAAACTTAATAAAATGCAATATTTTAAACACTTTTTGCATTTAAAAATAAGGCTGTGGCTATTTTGCCTCTAGAGGCAAGATAGCCCCATGTTATTTTGCCATTTGGAGGCAAAATAGTCCTAACAGCTACTGGTATTTTGCTGCAAGTGCCAAAATAGCCCTAATCCTAACCCAAACCCTAATCCCAACTTTAACCCTAACCCAAACAGAGGAAAAACACTATTTTGCTTCTAGAGGCAAAATAGCCACTTCCTAAAATTATGAAAAATTTGTCCAAAATAATTCAAAAAACTTGTGTCCGTGGTCCTTGACCATTCCTACAATCATCGACTTCACCTCTGTTTGCAACCAATTTTGCCTCTAGAGGCAAAATAGCCACTGCCTTTAATGAAAAAAATATTGTTATGTAATAAGTACTGCAAATACTTTAAATTTATGTTTTTAAAATGAATTGAAATACTGTACCGGGTAAATTTGTAAGCTCAAGTTTTTGTCATTACAAAAAAGCAGAGTTCTTGGGCAAGGGCAAAGTTTTTATGCCCCATGTTGAATAATATTAGTGTTTTTAATTTTATTTTTGGAAAAACCAGCAATTTTTGTGACTTTAAAAAGGAATAAACACTTAGATTTTTAAAGCAATTTGAAAAGAAAATACCCTAAATGCTAAGGTAAGTACCTAGAACTTCAGTTTTTCCACAATTTCCCAACTCGAATTTTATGCCAATCTCTTCTTTACATTTCGTGATGTCTTTTTCATACAGGCTGTCAAGTGTGTCATTGTTTCATTATTTTTTTCAATTTCATTAGTTTTCATTATTTTGGACCCGTTGTCATTGTTTAATTATTTTTTAAATAATCTGCTGATATTTTTTGAGTTTATCGGATAAATTGCAATAAATCGTGAGCCATTGAAATGAAGACCTTTTTTTTTCTTGGAGATCATCCAAAAAAATCTCACATAACCTACATGAAGATCTTTTTTTTAGTTCATCTTAGAAATTTTTCAAATACTACACAAAGACCTTTTTTGACTGCTTTTCAGTTCAGTCTTTTGGATTTATACTTGAAAATTGTCATTATTTATACTTGAAAGTTGTCATTATTTGTCATTATTTTATGTTCAGCAGTCATTTTTTATTTCAATTCAATGACTTGACAGCCTGTCTCATATCTAATGCCTATCAATAAATGATGGCAAACGTTTAGGCTGCCAAAAAACACTTTGTTAAATTTAACATAAGGTATTTAATTTCAAAAAATATTCTGAGGATCCCAGCAAGGTTCTATTTAGAAGGAAGATGTTGGAGACATTAGTTCCGGCCCCACCTTTAAAGGGTCCACACTCCACAATCGTCAAAACGAAAAAATAATAAGCAATTAAATTTTTTTTTGTACCAATTTTTTCTTGGAAGCTTTGCCTATTCAACTTATAATGACGTGGTGTAAAAATTTTATTAGGTTCAATGCACAATCGCACATCTCTCCAGGCATTTGAACAAATGTTATACCGTAGTTGTATTTAACTTCACACCTAATTTCTTTATAATTCTGTATGCAGCATTTTCAGTGACCTAATACTTTGTTATGTAGGATTCCTAGCGACGATTTTTAACGCACAAATTGTTTAGAGCATGTGGCTTTGTCCCTACATTACTTGCCAGTGATTAGAGTAGCTCGTTTTTTCTTAAAGCAAATTGTTTGTGGTCAGATATTTTCAGAACAAGTTGTCATTTTCAAGATATGTTTTGTTAGTTGTATCAACATATACCAGTCTTAACATATTTACTGTAGTATAATATTAGTATGCCATCCCTGGTAGTAGTGGCACTGTATTACATTTCAATATCATGCACATACTTTCTTCTGAATTCACACACAAAATATGCACTGGTCATGTTTTTGCATTAGCAAATCAAATTTGTTTTCGAACCCATGGGTTCTTTGCTATGTCTCTGGGTAGCTTTAGTGCTTTGCAGTTTCTACTGCCTGCACTAAAACTATTAGCAGAAATAAAAACTATGATTTTCTGAAGGCTTTTTGCCCCCTCTTTATCTGATTAGAGCTTTCAAGCAATGCCATTTAAAATAAGTTTCAGTATCACCTGGCTTGGTTGGCTATTACATTCTATTATTTTTTCAAATAAGGAAAGAAAACAAATTGATAGTCGATTAAAGTTTATGTTGTATTTTGTTTGGTTATTTTCATTTTTAATCAATCAAAAAATGATGTTGCCCTCCAGCTGAGGACAGGACATTTTGAGGACTTATAGGCTTCATGGCCAAGACCAAGTTCTTCAAAATGTGTTGTCAAGAACTTCACCTCTCTGCCTCTTCTAAATCAGGCTGAAGTTCTGCCATAGGCTCTAATTCCACTAAATCATGCAAAAATTGTGATAAAATATTCTAGTTTTGGAGCTGCTAAAATAAGTCGTTTTTTAACATTGAACTTTTCAGGTGAAGTGTAGAGTAGTTAAATTCAAAACTTGGTTGGCTAGGCATTGCTTTGGTTCGAGTTAGCTGTGAACTGGTAAATGCATGGTTTGAATTGAGTTTCAATTACATTTACTGGAAGTTGCTACAGTTTGAGAACTGAAAATTTAATTTAGAACCTTTAAGGGTTGTTTGTTTTCATTAAGATTTTGGTTTTACTGGCTGCTTTTGGCTTAACTTTTTATTTAATTTTTAGTTTTGTATTGATTTTCCATTATTAATTGAGAATGTAACTCCCATTATCATTAATTCATTCATGCCAAGTGATTTTTGCCGTTAAGATGCAAAAGTTGTTTAATGTTTACTTCCAACATCTGCTATTTGCTGGCAGAAAAAATTATAACATTGCAATTTTATCAGGATTGTTGTGCAAGATAATTCGCAAAGCATTAAATAATTTAATCACAGTAGTTCTATTGTTTCGGATTCTGGAAATTGTGTTGGAATATATATCAATTTGAAGATGCCCAACTGCCTGAGGTGAAACTGCAATCATCATGAGAATTAAGTTGCTTTCAAATTTATTCAGGTTAGTAGGTTTATCATAATATTGTTGTCACTTTTTTTCAATTTACCACATACGTTTGTTGGTTTTATGAACTTGCATATGATAATTATTTGTAAGGCAATTTTTTGCTGCCCTAAATCCTGAAAAAGTTTCCTTTATTTTTTATAAAAGCTGCATTTACTTTTAACAAAAGTTTAAGTAAGAAGTTAAATTTAGGCCTATGGACAAAGAGTGTAAACATGGTTGGATGCTTCAAAGCAATAGGGTAGGAGTTGGATCCAAACCTTTCCTACAATGACTCTGCAACCCTGGTTCTGACACTGTGGTATTAGCACAGTTCTGGGGTTGTAGCTGAACTTCTGCAATATTAATGAATTATTCCATCATAGAGAACACTAAGTCACAGCCAATGTGTCACAAAGCTTGTTGTTGTCCAATACCTAGAGAATACTGCAATTGAACTGAAATACTGTAGTTTCAAAGCATATTTTTGGAATCATGTTTTTATGTTTTATGCAAGAATTGATAAAAGTTGCTTGTAAAATCAGAAAAAGTTGCAGAATAAAAATTAATGGAGACAGCTTAAAACATTGTGCTACTGAAACATAAAGTCTCTGTGTTTCAAAAGCTTTAAAGAATTGCAAAAACTTACCCTAGCTCAGATCTATTGGTGAAGCTGCAATTTGATATGGTGCTTTGTTGTTTTTCCAGGCATAAAAGTTGTCTTTTCATGATTAATTTTGCCAGTGCAGCAGCCAGTAGCACAGCCAGGGGAAGGTTAAGCCTTCCCCATTAGCCTGTCGATGAAAATGCTGAATAAAAAAAATACCACGTTTTTAGCACTTCTAAAACTGTTTCTTTTTTGCACTGAAATGGACTAAAAAGAGATAAAGAGGTTTAAAGCATATTTTGAAACATATATTCAAGAGGAGGGATAAGATTCGTCAAAAATAAAACTAACAAATTAATAAAAAGTTAGGAAAATGGCCAAAATAAGCAATCAAATTTGATCGCTAGTGTAAAAATGCTGAAAATAGGTTTCATCAACAAATATACAGGGTGTCCGTAAAGTTACTATACAGTGTTATATGTAATAGTTTTTGTTACTACATAGTTAACATTTGTTTTTTATACAAGTTTATTCAATCAAGCATGCCACGCAAGCTAACTTTTGAAGAGCGCAAATTTATTTTGAAGCGATATTGGAAAATAGAAAATGCACAGGATGTAATTCGTGATTGGAATCATTATTTTAATACAGATCCTCCAACACGTTTGGCTATTTATAAACTTCGAGACAAATTTGATGATACTGGCTCAGTTGCCGATGCTCCGCGTTCTGGTCGGCCTAGTGTGTGCACTGAACAAAATTTGGCTTCAGTTGCTGAGGCATATGGCAGAAGTCCAAAGAAATCACTTCGGCATGCTAGTGCAGAAATTGGTATCAAACGAATCTCTCTACGTAAAATACTCACAAAACTCCAAATGAGACCATACATTCCAACCTTGATCACGACTTGTGCACCAAAGTTTGTCAGAGTGTGGTATCACGTTGTCGAGAATGTATTGGAGCTGAAGGCCTCCAATTTGAATATTTGTCATAGAAATTGTTTGCCTTGATTGTAACTTGTAAGACAGTATTATACAATGAAACTGCATAGTATCTTGTAAGACTGTATAGTAACTTTACAGACACCCTGTATTATACACTGAGGAATATTAGTTAATTTTATCTATTTATGGTAAAAAAAATTTATTTTAGTTTCATCAACTGGGGTTGGGGGGTTATTCAATATTAGTTAATTACCAATCTTATCTCTCAAATATTTTTCCATCATTCCCCCTCCCCTAATTATTCTTCTTTATAAATTATAGACGAAATAGTTTACTCCGTGAGAGTTTTATTGAACTATAGGATTTTATGATGTAAACAAGAGAATTGAGTTTTAACATTAGCCACCTCCCACATAACCCATTTATGCAACCAGTTTAATCATGTATGCACTTCTAATTTCTATGTTACTCTTTTAAAGCATATATTTCTATTACAATAGCCCAAAAATTGAGTTATTAGCAAAAAAATGCAAAATTTTCAAATGCTGGGGGCGCTGCCCCAGATCTCCGTGCCTTTGGCAGTGGGGGCTTTACCCCCAAAGCAACCCCCCATTGCAAATTTCTAGCTACGCGCCTGGCAGTAGCAGGCATTGTTGAATGCTAAACCTTGTTCTTGAAGGGCTTCTGGTTCACCCAAAAATTACTTTACCTCTTAAAAAAAAACAAAAAAAAACTGTAAATAATTTTAGTTGTATGGAAGGCATGCTGATATTGTGTAAAGTTACTTTAAATTTTTATACTATATGATGAATAAGTTGGTAAAAGGTGCTGGATATAGCTTTTTTTAGATGTTGAAATGTTGTAGATTTCTGGTAGATTCCATCTGTTGCTGTATTTTGTGGGAGAGCGTTTTTGTTTCGACCTGCCTGCTTGGTCTTCTGCTCCTGTTTCTTGAAAGAAATAAGATAGCAATGATGTAATCACCAAAAATGACCATAGAACTTTTCCCAAAGTGGAATTACTGTACTTTTGGAATCAAAATTTGGTCTATAACACAACTTTGCATCATGGTTTGTATATTTCTTGTAGGTTATTGTTTTATGGAGTTTTTGTTTTAAGCTCCAGTGGAGAGTTGTTAAAGATGAAGGAAAAAAGTTTAAATGATTAAGTTGCGGTCTTGCACAATTGCATGGAGGTATATGTTGTCGTTAAGGCGGTATTCACCTGTGAACATAATGTGGGTTGTGGCTTTTCGCAATTGGATGGAGGTATATGCTCCCATTAAAGCAATTTTGATCAGTGGATTAGTATTTTTATTGGACACTCTCTGACTCATTTTTGAATTGTTTTTTGTTTGCTGGAAGAAAATTGTTTGTTTTGGGATGCATGCAGACCCACCAAAATGCAGAGAGAACACTGATATAGTTGCAGGATGAGTGTGTCAAAAGTTTGTAATTTAGTTACGTTACTTACTTGCTTTGCTGGATCTTGAAGGTTTGGTGAATGGTAGTAGGCCGTAGTTTGAATAAATTTTGGTTTTTGAGGTGCATCTGGAGGGCTATTTGTTAGGGATGTTGACTTTTGCTGTTAGGTAATTAACAGGGTTTGTTCGGTTAAGGAAAGTGTAAGCAGAATCAATGTTTCCTTTTAGGTTTTGGTAAGTCGGCGTGTGTCCAAAAAATCGGCGATTTTCCTCTAAACAATGAAAAACTCAGTACTGAGTCGACGTGCGACCAATAAAAATGCTGAATTACTGATTATAATCGGCCTAATAGTTACATAGAACAGAGTTTTTTTTTTATGCTTTTTAACATTGCTGCTGAGTTGCTTTCTCTGGCTAATGCATGTGGTGTTTTTAAAGCGTTTATTGATGGGGAGATGTGGTCGTTTGAAACTTCAAAGGTAAAAGGGCATTCAAGTCAAGTTTTTCATTCTTAACCAAAATGTTGTATGTCTAAAATTCATTCTCACCAAATTTCAAGTTTCTACGCCTTTCCGTTTTCAAGATCTTACACTTTGAAATTTGTTGTTTTCCAATTAGTTTAATGTTGCTATTTTAACAGTATTTCTATGCCACAAAATAAAGGGATTATTTTTTGTTGGAGCATAATAAAATGAAGATGAGGAATGGTGGCATTTTTAAAAAAATGTCTTCAAAGTCAATGTTGGACTTGAATTTAGGATTTGTGTTTGATTGAAGGTTAGGTTTAATCTTAGAGTTGGGGTTTGAGTTAATGTTTGTGGTAATAAAGATTTTAGACTTGTATATGTTTCCCGGTTACCAAACTGCTAGATAAGCATTGGCCGTAGCCTGGGAAATCCGTCTCTAGACCCCATTACGTAATTGTCGCTTATTTTTAGTTTGCACTAAACGGTTAGAAAAATTAGTATCAGCTAAAAGATGTGAGCATGTGATTGGACGTTTCACTTTCGGTCCGCTTCCAATTCGAATTCCTGTCTATGTCTATGCTGAGATCCTTGTGATGACAAAACCAATTACTGAAACATACTTTGGTTTCATATTATGTTTTCAAGATAATGGTATTGTAAACAGTGTAATTTTTGGGTCCGCGACAACTGATCGCGAACCAAATAACACTAATTGGCTGAGAAGGCGATCATAAAAATATTTCATTATCCCCAAAGCCGTTATGCCCAAACCTTCACTTTGTGACAAAATTACTGTGACAAAACCGTTAGTTCCTGGTCAGTTTGTTCGCTGTCTGTTTGTCGCGGTCACTTGACTTGGCTCGTTAATTTTGACGTATCTGCTCAGTCAAAAAATATTGAAGACAAAATATTATAAGCAAAAGTAACGTCATCATGTGGTTGTGGAAGTGGAAGCGAAGAAGGTGGAAGCAATTCACGAACTGGCACTTCCACATTGCTGATAGTGATGTGGTTCCTAATTTCAAAAAAAATTAGTGCCAGTAAAAATTACTTATTTTGTAATGTTTTGATTATTGGCAAATGGTGGGCTAACACTTCGAGGCAGTTCATTGCGAAAGAGATCATGATTACTGAACTGTAAACTGGCATTGCTCAATGTACAGCTTTCTTCATTAACAATATTGCAATAAATAAGCAACGAAATAAAACGCTTTCTAGTTGAATTGCTGATCCTTGTCAAGAGCCTGATTTTGTTTGTACATTACAGAAACTTTCAAAGCTGACAATTGAATCAGAAACGCCGATTCATCACGTGGAAAAGCAAATGCAGCTTCTACCAGCAAAGAATCAAATGCATTTTCAAGCAAAGACATCAATTTAGTGCAGCTTCATAACAAGAATATTCTTTAAAGTTATGTGAAACTAGAAGATATAACATCTTAAACTGACTTTGCTAAAGTGGTTATGTGGGACTAATAGTTACCGTATCGTTTATTATTGCTTGTTAAAAACGATTTAAGTCTATACTGTCCATAAGGTGGAGCAGTCGATTTTTGGCGGTGGGCTCTGGAAACTTACTGCAGTGAAGTGACAATAGTACAATGAAACGGTGTATTGTTTACGATTTACATTATGGTTTAGGAGTAGTATTACTACTCTGATATCATTTTTATTTCGTTTGTTGAAACTGCCTCTCCTTTTCCTGTAGTTAAGAGCGTTTGTAGAATAGAATGTTGCTCTACGGAATCTCAGCAAACTAATTTAGAACCCGGAAAAAAAAGGCTATTTTGAAGTAATTTTAGGAGTTGGTACTCTATATAACTGCACAAACGACCACAGCTGATTTGATACCCAACTATCCACGAGTCGTGTTTAATAATCCTCTGTGAGGGCGGCTCTCCTTTTCTGCTCCGAAACAAGCACGTAAAAAGCATTTGTCGCATGCTTTTCATTTTAGACCTTGACATTGTATAATGTATAAGTTATAGATTGTGCATCTATGTCGGGCTTCTTAGTAAAAAAAGTATTTTTTTCTTGACGGTTGGTTAACGGATAGCATTACAA
The DNA here is from genome assembly GCA_963965965.1 of Trididemnum nubilum. NCBI lineage: Eukaryota > Metazoa > Chordata > Ascidiacea > Aplousobranchia > Didemnidae > Trididemnum > Trididemnum nubilum. The sequence continues at coordinate 35,380,304 of OZ014472.1, read as the reverse complement.
AGTCTTTTCAGTGATAATGTAAAGTGCAGTTTTTGTAAATGACGTAGTGTTTCACTGCAGTAGCCTACGCTGGGTTATCGTTTAAGATGTCCACTTTCTGAGTTGATAGGGAAATCGGACGCTCCTGCATGAAAAGGCGATTTTGCCCGTCTGAAAAAAACCATCCTACCAGGGCTAGGTGTTCAGCCTATTTTAGCAAAAAGATGACAGTGGTGTGCCTTTAAGACTCTGCTTTCTTTGGTCGACAAAGTTCGAGTTCAAGTTTGGCAAAAATATTTAGTTCGACTTCGTGCTGGTGCTCATTGCAAACGAAAAGATATAACTATTTCGCTTATTCAGTAGGTTTACAACCAGGCGCGTAGCCAGGATTTGGAAAAGGGGGGGGGGGGCTATTTTGTAAGAGTGAGAAGTGTGCAAACGACCTTAACCCGAATTTTCATTGTTCTTGAATCAGTTTCACACGGTTTGTCCGAAAATTGAGACGAAATTTCTCGGAAAGCTCGGAAATTCAAAGGTTTTTTTCGCCCATCACCAAGTGGTCTCCAAAAAACAAAAAAAAAAGGTCTTCACCGATTTTGAGACTGCTTTTTTGGCCGAAGTCGGAAATTCGAACGTTTGAGGGGCGGCTGTTTTCCAATGTGGGGGCTATTTTCAATTTTTCACAATAAATCGGCCTCAAAACCACCAAAAAGGTGTGATTTTGCATACTTCACAAGCCAATGGGGGGGCTCTAGCCCCCCCCCCTAGCTACGCTACTGTTTACAACTGTATAGTATTTCAGCTGTTGCCTAACGCCGAAATTTTACGTGTAATCGCAATGTTTGGTGTTTGTTTGGAAAGGAATGATGCATTTGTCGCAAAAAATTCAAGATGTTTAAATTACCTTTTCCATATTACTGTACCTTCTGACTAATACTAGTACGATTTTCGGAAACTGTTATGTTTAATATTTTGGTAAAAGTAAAGCATACGCATGAATTTATCAACTGCAATAAACAACTGTGCTTTTCTGTCACAAGTAGGTTGTATGTACCATTAGACGTAGCCAGGATTTTTTATTGAGGGGGGGGCACAAACCGCAAATCACTTGTAATGACGTTATCATAAATTTTCGAAAGAGAAACTTTTTATGGGAGAAAGATGTAAAATGAAAGATCAGAAGCCGTGGCCTGGTTCTTCATGTAACCAGGATTTTGCTCACAGAAAGGGCTTGAACCAAAAGTTAAAATGTCTGAACTGGGAGACGCGTTGAGTAAACTAAAGTTAGTGAAACGTATCGCAGACTAGGGTTTGGGGACTCCGCCGCAGCGGGATTTTTTGTAAAAAATAGCTATTTTAATGCCGTTAAATCACGTTTTGCACGTTTTTCGAGCCATTTGAAGAACTAAAGTTTTAATATTTGAAAGCCAATTGAAAAAATGAAATTGCTTAATTCTCCTTTAAAATCTTGCATTTAAGGATTAAATTTTGTAAGTGATTTGGCCCAGGTGGGAGGAAGTTAAGCACACTGCCCCGTGTAATATTTTAGCAGTAACGGATAGTTTGCGCGCCCACTAAAGGATGATAGTTTTCAGTACCAATGGCCACAAGATGTAGAAAAGTAACGTTAATTGTACAGTAGAACATAAATTCTTTTTCACTTCTAATTTTGAAAGCTATCAACTACATACCTGTTAATGTTAAATTTAAGTTAAAAATGTGCCAGCAGTTCATAGCGTCGGTTGTTTACGTTTTGAAGTCTTTGGCCTTGAAGCCCACAAGTCCTCGAAAATGTCCTATCCTCGGCTCGAGGACAGCACTTTTTTTGTTTCGTTAAAAATGAGCCATGGACATGACCTTTTTTTTACTTTACGTGGGAAATCGGCTAAAACCTCGCGGAAAATTTGGAAAGAATTTTTTTTTATGGAGGTCGCCTGAAAAAAATTTTGGGGGGGAGAACGCTTGCGCCTTGTGTTCTTGGCCTCGAGAAGTCTGTCCTTAGCCTTGGCCTCGAAGGTTGCGTCCTCGACTCCACCTCTGTAAAATAAGGTTTGGGCACCTCTTTATACACCTTTAATTAAGTAGTTCTTATTTCTTCAATAAAACCGATTTCGAGCCGTAGGCCTATCTGTTTGGACGGGCTTGGCTGTTGATGAATCAGATATTCAGTCCATGGTTTTTGAATTTTTGCATGTTCCACTTAAGTGATATCGAACATCGCTTTCTTTATTGTTTCAAAAAATATCGCAAAATAAGCATTGCGATGTTCGATTATCGCGGTCCTAGTTTTGCAAGAAATTTTAATTAAACCTTTTCTGATGTCACAAAATTTCAAACGCAGGGTTGCCCAATGGTACGGAGCCAAACGCTCAAAATCGATTTTCGCAAGAAAGGAAAGTAGTAAAACAAGGTTTGGGGCACCTCTTTATTACCTTTGTAGTAGTTCTCATTTCTTCAATAAAACCAATCTAGAGCAGTATCTCTTTTAATGCAATTGGGTTGTTGTTTCAAAGTGCACTTAAGGTCTATTGTTCAATGAAGTTAGGCACTGTCGCGAAGTCCCCAGATATCGCTTGCGATGTCACATTCTAGTTTAAATAATGTTTGCGTTATACAAATGGATTCGACTCAAAATAGAAATTCCGAATTGTTTGGCACTGATGCAAAAGAACATAGAACTTAATGGGTTAAGAAATATCTCACTATCACGCTATAAAATTCCGAGTGTAACGATATAAAAGAATCTTAAATATGAAAAGAATGAGACTGTTCTTGTAATTAACTCAAAAATTTTAACAATTTCAGGCTAAATACGTTGCAATCGTAAAACAGGCCGTATTTTTCGCGTAAAAGCCTATGAATAGCAATTTAATCAACCGCAACATAACATAATGGTAAATCAAGTTCAGTACTAAATTTACAGGGAGATTAAGGGTAAATAGAGTTAAGAAAACAGAATATTCCGAGTTTTTTTCTTAAAGCATTCTTCAAACAAAAGGCGTTCCACATACTATACAAGTGTACACTGCACACGGCATTTTCAATGACCGAACGAAAGTAAAAATACGGCTGGTTTATATGCAAAATAATCTTGATTATGCTGGCCTGTGACAATAAAAACTTAAAAAGGCATTACACAGAACGTCAAGGAGATAGCTGTATTTGCGTACAAAAATATACAACTGGCGAAGTAAATGGAGGCAAATTTTGTCAATGCTGAATTTTTCGCCACTAAAGCACAATTTTCTTTAGTTTAAGCAACTCCCCCTTCCCCCCGCGGGACTATAAAATCGAGCGAAAACATTACAGACAGACAAATTCGAACAAAATCTTTATCGCTGAATAGTAATAAAAAAAAAAAACTCAAGATTTGCTAACTATGAAAACTCAGGGTATTGAAGCTGCTGATGCAAAACAAACGACTAAGAAATACAAAATCACTAAGCAAAAAATAAGGCTAGGGAGTGCTATTTTTTGACGATCAGTACCATAATATAAAAGCGAAACTAAAGCACAGCTAGGAACTACAGTGGGTTTACAACAGTATAAAAAAAAGCACATACGAAACAAATTATAGTAAATATTTCACCAATGCCCTAACTCCAAAAACTGCAAAAACTAATAAACAATGGTTTTGCTTTATTTCGGTCGGATCAAGATTCAAGTGGCAATCCTCCTTGCAGATGCAGACTAACCTAAAGCAAAAACACAGTGTATCCTAGCAAAACTTTTTAATTTTTAAGCACCGAAACGGAGTATAAGGAAAACTAAATACCAAATAACTTAGTCTCTTTCAAGTCTCATTTACGAAAAGCAATTTTACAGAACTTCAACCAGGGCAGCACCTATCGCAGCTTGAAACTGTCTAGTTTAGATTGGTGCGAAGACAAGTGGTATAATAAGCTTGAAGCTGACATCAACGTAAATTACTTTTGCCTCGCTTTAAATAATTGTTTTTACTGTTTTTACCGTTTGCGACCGTTTATGTCAGGTTTGCTTTGCACCTTGCGTCTTACGTCATTACGTCATGTTTCTACTTTACACTTCTATCATTCCTCTGTCAGTTTCTTTCCAGTCAGCGTTCTTCATCAGGAAGACTTTAGTCCCCAGTTCTTTTGGTCCTTAGTTTCAGCTTTCAGTGTATTTCAGATTCTTCTTCAACTTAATTTCAGACTTAGACTTTTTGTATACAGTTTTCATTTTGTCGTTTTCTTTGTTTGCAGAGTTAGTGATGTAGTTTGTTTTTAGTTTTGACAACTGATGATGTTCACCTTGTGTGAACGAAACCGATCTTGTAAATTTAATAGAACGGCCAGATTTTAATAAATTTTCTGCTATTTTATCAAAAGAAAAAAACACACACACAAAAAAAAATTTCTGAACCAGTGACGTGCGGTGAGGCTTTTGGTTGGTGAGGCACAATTTTTTTCACATACATGTTTGCAAAAAAATTATTTAAGATAAATAAATGACAAGCAAATAATTGTTTTCATAGCCATTAAACGAAAGCCAATTTTTTCGATAATTAATTATTCGTTTGATTTTTGCTGTTCACTTAAAGCCAAATCAATTCTTGAAGTTTCGAAAATCTTTAAAGGTAGCCTAGCCTATTATTTGGCTTTGAATGTGGACATTATCGAAGTTTTCGTGCTTGCTAAGCCTTCTTGGCAAATTCTCTTCGTCACAAAAACTCGGTTTCAGTCCCAACATTATTATTTGCTAAAAACATGAAAGCAAAAATGAAGATTTTTATAGCGCAACCACTCTTTCCTTGAGTACGGTTCTACTCTTCCTGAATTGAAGGGTTCTTTTGTAATGATGTCTCGAGCAAATCTTTTAAATCGGTTTTCATTCAGCTATAACTTCAAGTTTAGATTAAAAACTTAGTTTAGAAAGTCTCTCAGCTTTGAGAATAAATTTTCTTCCATTTTAGTTCATTTTGTCGTATTAAATTGTTTTTATTTCGCTAGAAAAATAACTTGTTCAATTTCGCAATGAACGAAAGACTAGAAAAAAAAACTACTTTAACTTTTTCTCATTCTATGACGTCACAGGTGAGGCGCGCCGCAAAATCAGACTTGAAAGCATTAAGCGTTGTCCGCGATTTGTCTGAGAAAAAAAGGCATAGGCCTACTTTTAGTTTGTTCGTTAAAATTTGCTGAGCTGAAGTGAGGCACAATTGACAAAGCCTCACTTCGCATATTTGAAGCGATGCTCAATAGCACGCCGTAGTGATCGCAATGTTACACGGAATAGTTTGGGCGTTTTAATGCGAAAGACATAACATAAAAGCAGTGAATGCACAAAAAAAGTAAATATGACAAAAATTAATAAAGTGTTTGATAAATATTTTGATTTGTGTAAAACCATTTTATTTTAAACATATACTTTATTTTCGTTTGCCTTTTTACAATTCTACAGGTGAGGCACGGCCTCACCTGCCTCCCCTGACCGCACGTCCATGTTCTGAACTAATTACTAATACAATAGCAGTAACAGAACCACAGTATCGGTAATTTGCAAAAAATCTTATAGCCGACTTACCGAATTAATAACAATACTATAATGATGTAGATGCAGTCTTTATAACAAATGAATAGACCTAAATTACACAGTGCAAGTAGTTTCGTAATTAAAACAAGAGCAATTGCAATTTGCTTGCAAATTTTTCAGTAAGAGTTCAATAAGGACTGAAATTATTGTTTCGTAAATGAATGCCATTGTTTATGTTTAATTTGAAGATTAATTGTACTCCATAATTTTGATCCTCTAAAAAATAATTGGTTCTGGGCAATTATTTGGTCCAATTTGTACATAAATTTAGCCAACTTAAGTCTGTATATATCCTGGAGTTTTAGTAATTCAAAGCTTTTCTATATAGATCATTAACATTTTGGTAAGTTGAACTAAAATTAATTGCTCTCAGTATCAAAGGTGGAGTGCTAGAGGACACATTTTGATGTCCTGGACCTAGGCCTCGAAGGTCAAGTCCTTGGCCTCGAAGCCTCAAGTCCTCGAAAATTGCCCTATCCCCGAGGACAGCACTATTTCTTGAGTTGTGAAAACTAAAAAGTTTGTGAAACGTCTGAAAAATTTTTGTGAAGACCTTTTTTGGGGGGAGCACTTGCGCTTGTGTCCTTAGTCCTTGGCCTTGGCCTCGAGCATTCCTGTCCTTGGCCTCGAGAGGGTCTGTCCTCGGTAGGGCTGTCATTGGCCTTCGCCTCGAGCCTTGTGTCCTCGACTCCATCTCTGCTCAGTGAATAATTCATTGGTACAGTGGCGCAGTTTAAATGTGCTTTTTCTGCATTTCCCCTGGTAATAATACCATATTAGGCTGTAATATAAAGCACAAAGCATTTTTTGTTTTTAGCATGTAATTGCGCAATCTATAAAACATACCACAATATTTTGCTATTTGTTGGGATAGATATTTGGTATATGATGACCAATTGAGAGCATCATCAATGTAAACGCCTAGGTACTTAACTTCTGAAATTCGACTTAGTAGAGATCCACGTAATGACAGTTTGAATACATGGTTTACAAGCTTATGTGGTGTTTTGTTAATTAAATAGGTAATTTGTTTTTGTGTGATCAATCAACAATTTGTTTTTACAAAACCACCCATTTAGTATACTTAATTCGTTATCCCCTCTGATATAAAACGGACAAAATTTGTTTCAAGAGTTTCGGCGAACTTCTAGCTCAGCTGCGACTGTCTCAAAAGGAAGGTCTTCATTTCTCGGTTTCCGCGAATTTGAAAGGGATTCTCAGTTTTTCACCGTCATCGCTGTTACTTACGTTACGTTAATGGGGAGCTTTTGCGCCGCGCCAAATCTAATTTGCGTCTTCTACGCCAATTTGGCGCAAGTGCTTCCCTAGTGCCCTGTCAGTGTCGGCTTACCATGCTCTGTTCATGACCATTCGAACTTTCATTGAGGGTTCAGAGGTTGAAGTTTGGAGTTTGGACATAAGCGGGTCGCAGATTGGGTTTGCGGTAGGCTTACTAGTAGATTTTGAGTAGATTTTTGTTGATAGTATTGTTGTGTAAACATGTACGGTATACTGGTATAGAAAAATCATGTCAGATGTATGACTGGTACCGTACGTCTCAGGTTTCACTTTGCAAAATAGGTACCGTACTGGCGTTCTGTATGATCTGTGAATAGGCCTATCGATATTGTCTGCCAATTGCCACTAGCCTTTGCAGTTTGTTAGCTGTAGGCTACTCACTGTTGGACCAATTTCTCAGTAGGGTAGACTATTAAGTTTTAGACTAGGCTAGTATGTATCGATTGCTCTGAGTGTAGGCTTACTGGTACATACAATTTATACCCAGTAGGCCTACTTAAATTGTAAAGTTTTGCATGGGAGGACAGTTTTGCAGCCTTAACCAGTTTGCAAAAAGTTTAGTGGAAATGATACCTAGGTATATTCCCGTCACTGAAATTGAGTAGCTTAAACAAAGACCAAAAACCAGAAAAAGGTCTTGGCCGGAAATCGAAGTCATTTTCCCCTGTAATCAGGTGAAGACCAATTAAAAAAGGCAGAGGCTGCTGTTACGTTACGTAAGAATAAGAAAATCGCTATTCTAGCCCTAACCCCAACCCTAAACCTAACCCAAACTCTAACCCTAGGTCTAACCCTAACGTTAATCCTAACCCAAACTCAAAATCTAACCCAGACCCTAACGATAATTTAAGAAACAAAAAAGAGTAAATGAGCACTCACTCTTTGCGCTCTTATTCTCTTTATGAGGGTTATGCAACGTAAGGTACTAGCCACTTTCAAAAAAAAAGGTAGTGGCTGCTTTTACGTTACGTAACACTTTAATCATAGGTTAATATTATGTAATTTGTTGCCATACATTTCAGCGGTGAGATATTTTTATGTGAATTTCACCACTTAGCTCTTGCGATGTTTATTGAAACAACAAGACTCCAAGTGCAAGAGCATGTTGCATCGTAGACGGTAGAAGCTGCAAGGGTAATTATTAAATTAATACTTTAAGTCTTGTCGTAACAAATCAATACTTTTTTTAGGATACTATCAAAAATCAACTGAAATCTAGTTCATTTTATTAAAAGTTTAATTTGAATTCAATTAAAATCAACTAAAATCTAAAGTTTAATAAAAAATTAGATGCGAATTCATGCGGTAATAAATGCAGTACGGGTACGACTAAAACACCTGGGTTCTAAAAAAACTTTTAAAGACTATCAAAATCTTTCTTTTTGATGATTTTTACTTTGATGTGCATCAATCTTACCAAAACCTTTTGGCATTGTCTGCTGCACCGGCTCGGTTTCCGACATCCAATCACTGCTGCACCGGTGGCGCTAGTCATTTTATTTTGCTGTTTAATTTACTCTCTTTCAAGCTGGCATCGCTGCCCGAACCCTAACTCTAATCGTAAGATTTTAGAGAAAAAGAAGAACTATGATGCAAATTAGCTCTCTAGCGCTATTTCTGCCAAGTGCGATCGGCGCAAATCGAAACCCGAACCCTTGGCTGTGCAGACAAGTGCGCTTGCCACTACACTGTCTGGGCTTCGCATTTCTTGGGTCAAAGTGCCGTATTTAAATCAAAGCAATGAGAAAAAAGCAATATAACAGGCTGCCGGCGCAGCAGCGATTTGGTGTCCGAAACTGGACCGGTGCAGCAGACACTTCCTAACCTTTTTGGAAATGAAGCATATGCCAAATCCAGAACAACAACTCCCTTGGATATGCTAAATTCAAGTATAAATCTAGCTGAAGTTGTCAAAGAAGCTAATGGACTTAGAGGTAATATCAAAAAAGCTTTTGACTGTGATGGGCTACACCCACTTATGATAAACAAGCTTGGAGTAGGGGCTTTAAAACTATTAACAATGCTGTTTGATTTGTGCCTAGGAAGCAGCACAGGGCCATGGACAAATTCTAAAGTGATTTTTCTGAAGAAAGAGGGAAAAAAAGATTATTTCAGCCCAAGTTCTTATAGACCTATCACTATATCATCGGGTGTGGGTAAATTACTTGAAAAATCTTAAGTAAAAGGATTGATAAATTTTTGCAATCCGTTGGCGTTCATGACCCATATCAAGAAGGATTCACCAAAGGAAAAAATACTATTCAATATCTCAACAGATTAAACACGACCAGTAAAGCAGGGGTGGAACATAATAACTGTGTTATAGGTATTTTTATAGACTTTGAGAAGATATTTGACTCGATTTGGCTAGAAGGTCTCATGGTAAAATTGTTTAATGCAGGTGTCAAAGGAAATGTTTTGTCATTAATTAACAGTTTTGTATTCACCAATGAGATGAAGCTTTATATTAATGACCATGTTGGAAACACAAGACAAAGCCAACGCTATGGCCTTCCCCAAGGGTCATGTCTCTCTCCTGTTCTGTTTAAATTTTACTTGAATGACCTTTGCACTGATCTTCCTGTGAATGCTGGTTTTCAACTGTTCAAATTTGCAGATGACAGGTCTATTTTGTGCTGTAGCAGCTCAACAGAAATTTGTTTTGAAATGATGAACCATTCAGTGAATTCCCTCAAGCAATGTTGCTCCAAATGGAGAATGGTTGTAAATTGTAGCAAAAACAAAACTGAATTTATATGCTTCAACACACCTAGATCTAGCTCTACTTTAATTCCTTCTCAAATCAAATTCGGTAATAAAACAATACAGAATATGAATGAAACGAAAGTATTGGGGGTGATTTTTGACAACAGGCTTAAATTTATCAGTCACAGTGAAATGATTTACAATAGATTATGCTCCAGATGGGTAAATATATGCAAATATGCAAACAAGAACTGGGGCTTATGCCAAAGAACTCTTGTATTTTTGGTAAAAACTATTTTATTGCCATGCATATTTTATGGAGGCATTATATGGATGAGTGAAAAAAACACAAAAAAATTAACAAACTGTTGTACCGAATAAACAAAACGGCTATTGGAGCTATGTTTAATGTTAATAGTAGATTGAGTGAACTGATCCTGGGAACTCCACCCATTGAAATATTGAATAATATGAATGTCATCAATAAACATTTCTTAAAAATCATAATGGTTGCCAAACAACATCCAGAAGGTAACAGCAATAACTGTTTATTGATGCACATTAAATCTCTTTGTTTGTCCGAATCAATTCCATCAGCATTATATCGACAATTAAAGCTTTCCTATGAATTTTTAAACTGGAAATTTAAATGCACACCAGAACAATTCACAGCAGCTGATAAACAGATTATATCTGAATTGGAATACAGTAGCTACCATTTATTGTCAGCAAAAAGTTGTACTTATGCAAAACAAATGTTTAAACAATTTTTGGAAATTTGTTGGCAAAAATCTATCACAAACTACTTCATGGCAGAAGGTTACCACCAACTGCCTAAAGCAGTCATGGATCCTTTAGCTTTTCCTGATGGAACCACCAGGGAAACAGAGGTTTTGGTAATAAGTTTGTTTTATTATAATAATCTTCTGAATGGCTCATTGCACAGGCTGTATCCTACAATATATAAGTCTCCCCTGTGTGACTGTGGAAAGGGTGTTCAAGATAATTACCATGTTTTACTCGAATGTAAGGCTAAGAGCAAAGACTCCAATAATTTTATTTTTGAGTTAAAGGCATGTTTTGCCAAGAACAATGAAGTACGAGATGCAGGGTATCACACTAACATTCAATTTTTAAATGCTAGTAGGGATGCGTTAACTCTGAAACTTATGGTTAAAAGAATAACAGTTTTAAGTAACACCCTACGGAAAGCAATCAGTCTGTAAATTATACCTTCAAAAAGTATTATACATCGTACTATCATGTGTATTAAGGATTTTACAGTTGGCATCCCCCAAAAAATTTTTATGAGTAGTAATAGCATCTTATAACTTGGTCAAAATTTAATTCAAGTATCCAGGTGTTAGTGAAATCAAACTTCAATTCTTCAAGTATCTTAAATGCCAGTGTTTTAGCTCAAGTGTTGTAATTAGTGCACCAAAATTGCAGCCATGATACATCTTTGTACTATATTTCAAGTGCTTGCAGTGTTATTTTTGTGCATTTCTTACTTTAATTTTTCCTTTTTGCTGTGGTTTATTACTAGTTGCCTTGGTGCTATAGCCTACCCCGCAACATAAATCGCAGGTAGAAGCTGCCATGCTAAGAATGTGTGTAATGGTGAATGTATCCTAAGGTTTGTTAGCTGGGTATTGGAGTTTAAAGATGAGCTCTTACACCAAATAATATTATAAACAGCCCAAATCAAATACCATGTCTGCTTCTACCTGGCTACAACTTGTGTTTAATAATTAAATGCCAAATTTGTGCTAATTCTTTGCTTTGATCTCCACTCTGATAATGGTCACACACCATCAGTGGTTTCCTCAAATGATCATTATGAATTAATTGAACAGATACTGTTGTATCTAAGATTAATGGCTGGACTTGTACTAGTAAAGTAGATGACTTAGTAAAGTCACCAGCAAATGTGACGCAACGTAAATGGTAGCGGTTATCTACCACATCAATGGTTGTTGGCTTTTTAACTCATATGTGTGTAGTTTTTAAAAAAATATTGGTTGTTATTTTGCTCTACATAAAGAGAGATGCCCTCAGAATTTATAAATATATCTTTTTGCACTTGGACTTGCTACGGTATCTCAGATCGCTCAGGGTGGCATGGCTGCTCGAATCCCAACTCGAATGCCAGGTTCTGAAGAAAAGAAAAAAAAAGAACGCATTGCGAATCTTCCTCATTCTAAGACATGCCACCGCGTTCAGCACGAATCGAACCCCAAAGTGAGAATCCACAGATGCACGCCCCTACCACTACACTACTGAGGAATCGCCTTAAAAGCGTCACAGTGCTGTATTTGAGTCGTAAATCAAAATCATTCGAAATCTGGTTTGTTTCATTAAAATCATCAATTTAAAGGGATGCAAAGTTTGAAGATAAATGACCAATCGTCCTAAACATGCCAACAATCCAAAATGCCACCCAAATTCTTAATACATTCATCCTGAAGCACTTCCGTCCTAAAAAAGTACAGCATCCGAAAAAAAAGTATTGGTTTGTTATTACAGGTCCTTGTCTGTTCTACGGTTCTAATGCGTCCTAACAAAAAATATTAATTACTTTTGCGGCTTCTGCTTTCTGCGATGCAACACGCTCTTGCGCTTGCAGTCTTCTCGCTTTAATAAACATCGCAAGAGCTATCGGTTAGGTTTAGAGTTGGGATTAGGGCTAAAATAGCAATTTTCTTATTCGTATGTAACGTAACTGCAGCCTCTGCCAATTGTTATTATGCACCATTTCAGATTTTATGAATGGGCTATTTTTACGTATCTGATTTACTGGTACCAGTACCCTGAGTTCCATAGGCTTTCTACTGTATACCGAGTACCTACTGTTACTGGCAGACTGGTATGCTATACTCATATGCTCACTGTTAGGCTGCCTAGTCCACTCGATATTAGTAGGCCTATTGTATTGCTCCAAATCATTCTTTGAATTATTAGGAGATAAATAATGAATGGAATTGAACCAAGAAGTACTGGAGAGTTGCAACTTTACAAAGTATTAAAACGAGCAAACTTACTGGGATATTATGACACCTTCATCTCACAAGGTAGGTGTCAGTAGGCTAGGCCTAATGTAACTCAAAACTAAAGCAACTGATATCCCTTGTAGTTTTGTACGCTTGGGTCTTGGATGCATAAATTACCCCATCTTGAACAAGGTTTGAGGTGTGCTTCTTAATTAATTTATAAACTACCAATAAGTCACCAGCGAGCATTAACTAAGTCATGACATTTGTTGTAGCATTCTGTAATTGTTTTTACCTGTAGAATTGTATCATCATATTGCATGAAAATTGTCACTTGTAATTTTTTTTGAATTGAACATTAGCGTACTGAATATTTTTGTGAATAAAAGTACTGAATTAGTATGAACTGTGAAAAAACATATTTACTTGTGCTAATTGCTTAGTTCTATCAATCTAGTTTTTGTAGGTGCAAGATTTTTCGGATGTACTTAAGTATAAGCCGTTCGCTTTTTTTCAAAACCTTTGCGACCTGTGTATGAGCTTGCATGTGCTCTTGCTCCTCTCATGGGTGCACTTATTAGGGTTAGGACTAGATTTGGGAAATAGCTTAGATCCAAGAGAAGGAGAGAGCGCACACGCGCTTATACGTGCGTCGCAGAGCTTTCGAAAAAAAAAAGTGACGTCTCATTTTTAACAACACTTGATTTTTTTTACAATTTGTTTCTTAAACTGCTTTGAGCAACTGTTTGTATACTAATGCATGCAGTACATGCTAAGCCAAAGAAAGCTCTCAATTATTAATATTGTCATAGTTCCTCAACTTTTTTAAGGGGGTATATTTATACCTTTTTTTACATTTTATGAATTGCTTTTCAGGTAATCTCATTAATTTAAAATTTTTTGTTGTGGTTTTGTCGGCTTTAATCTGCAATGGTTGTTTAGTTCCAAATACTGAATTTGCACTTTGAATGCAAGGTCTTTCAGTTGAAGATTGTTTAATGTATTGCATTTGATTTTTTTTACTTTGCTTTTGATTTAGGCTTCAGTATGTTGATAGTGTTTTGCGAGTTATTTTAGCAGATTTAGGCAATGCTAATTGTGTTTGTATGATACGTTATATGTTATTTCAATTATTTCGAATGTTATTTTAATTGATCAGTGATTGATCCTAAAGTTCTATAACTGATTTCATCCAGCAAAACAGATTTTTGAATCTCTTTTCTAATGATGCATTTATAACAATACTGAATTTTGAATCAAAATTTTAAATTGAATTGCTGGAATTGAATGGAAGCAGTGATGGATTTTCCTGAAATCTGCTGGTAGCCTACCAGTATATCACTACTGATTCAATTTAGAATTAAAACACTAGTAGTAGAATTTAAAGTGTACCAATAACTGTTAATGAGCAGTTATAATTTTGTCAAAAATTTCAGATGATAAATTATGCTTTGGACTGACTAGTGGTTATTGCTTTTGAAACATCACTGTTTATTTATTTGAGTCAAAAATTATCTTGTACGAGGTGAAGAATAAATGCTTGCCTGAGGCTTGCTGAAATTGTCTTGAGCAAGTTATTTTCTAGCTTCACTTGCCTGATGGACTGGTTAGCAAAATATAGCACATAAAGAATATAAACAATATGAAACAATATTATTCAAAGGCACCAATTACCACTTTTGCTGTAGTAAAATGCAAGTTAAGAAAACTCAGTTATCGCAATTAGCACTTAGTTTAATTGTTCAATCATCAGTAATTGCTATTAACACTTCTTAAACGCACTCAGGTTCGTTTGATACTCATACACAACTTTGTAGGCACAAAATCCTCTGTTCTTTTTTTGAGAAAAATTTTCCCACACTTGCCGCATTAACACCTCTTGGATATTGCTAACTGTACTACCTGGTGGTGTTAGAAGATAATGTCAAAAATTTTGCTATTTTATTATTATTTTAAAGATCTTTAGCTCCCCTATTTTTTAAATAAAGTTTCAGCTTTGAACTGATGTAGTTTCCAAGATACTCTAGATTGAAAATGTGTTTGCAGCAAAAAAGCATTGTTGATCAAAATAATTGTTATTGGAACTACTAAAATGATTACAATCAAAAATCAATTTTTGTGTAATGCAGGATTAAAAAAAGTTCCCTATTACACCACATTAACATAACAATCCTGCACATAAACTTGATTTTCTCAAAATAAGATAAGAATATCATGCTAATTCAGTGTTGTAGTGTTTCTAGTTAAAATGTAACATTTAAAATTATTTTAAACCAAAGTTCATGGACTTGGTTTGATGATAGCAATGCACACTTGCACAGCTCTTAAACTGGAGAATATTGAATGGAAACATGCTTTTGCAGCCATCAGGGATGGAAAAAATTATGATTTTTTCAAAAAATCAGATTTTTTTATTTAAATCAGATTTTTTTGAAAACATTAATTAACAACTTTCATTTTCATAACCGCTGGCATAGTTTGTTGAAGTGTGCCACATGAAAACATTAGCAACATAACAAAATAACTTTGCATCATTTTAATTTATAGAATATTGTTTTTATTTTAATTTTGACCAATTTTTGCAGTTCAATCTCACAGTCGCAGTATGAGTCCCATGTTTTTGAGGTGAATTATGTCAGCATTCAGTGTCTGGTATTCAGGACCTTGTAAATGAGTACAAGTTTCCCTGCCTTTTCTACCCCAAGCCTGTTCCTAAGCTTGGAATGGCCAAGTCCAATTGTTGAAAACTCATGCTCTATTCCAGCACTTGAAGCAACAGCACCCAGAACCTGGTGACACAAATCCATCACAGCACTATCCTATTGGCTTGACCTTGAAACCCACCAAGAAATAGGAGTCACATCTAGCATTGAAGAAAACATGTAGGGCTTGAATGGTCCTGACTGGGCTCTGTAGTTGATGATTGTGGACATGCATTTGGGGTAACTCTTGTCACAGAACTCCAAAGCAGAATCCACCTCTTGTTGGCTGAGATTTTCACCACGAGTCATAGGATCTTGGATGTTGGCCAGGAAGTGAGCAGGAGTGAGGGCTTGGTTCATGTGGTTGATCACTTTCTTCATAACACTTGACGGTTGTGTTTTAGCAAGGCTTGCTTCTAGTCCTTTCCAGATTTCAACAGCATCATTGATCATGCACCGGTCACTATGAACCTTGTCAAGAGCTTGCAAAATTGGTTTCATTTTCTCCAGATAGTCCTCTGCATTTCGCTTCATACCAAAATGTTTCAGTTTGTCTGAGAATGTTGGAAGAATATCACTACGGTGCTCCTCACAGACTTTCAGCAAGACACTACAATTGTCCAAGTATGACTGTAGGCAGTCAGCAAGTAAGTTCCATCTCACATCTTGTGGGAAAACAAGCTTCTTCCCCCCAGCAGCCTTGTACCATGCCTCTGTAAAGTGGTTGTTTCTGAAGTATTTCATCACTTGGACAACATGTTCCTTGACTCCCGCTATCTCCACGTCTTTGGCAAGAAGGTTCATGTAGTGAGCCAAACATCCATATGAGAAGACGTGTTCTGACTCCTCTTCAAGATTCTTCCTCATCTTGGCCATGTTGGCAGCATTATCAGTTACAAACTTGCAACTCTGCATGAAAACTGTGTTTCAGCTGACTTCATGGCACCGATAGCTACTTTCTCCAGGTATTCTAAAGTGTGTCGGTGGCCAGAGGTGTCAACAGTCTCAGTGAGGTAAGTGTGGCCCTCTGCTGTGGTAAGTGAAACACACACAACTAGCTCATTGTGTATGTTGCTCCATCCATCCAGCGACATTGCCACAGTCTTAACCTGAAGCTGCTCCTTGCACTCCTCCATCAGTTTGGTCTGCACATCATCAAGTAGTTCCCCTCCCACTTGTTTGTGACTTGGGGGTCTGTATCCAGGGCATAGCATCTGCACCATTTTGACAAACTCAGGGTGTTCCACCGCTGTGAAGGCGGTGTTAGTGGCATATACAAAGCGAGTCACTTGTAGGTCAAGTTGATCTTGCAAAGTGGCTGAGGTCTGAACAACAAAGTTCTTTATACTGGAGTCCCTGGAAGCTTGCTTCTGGCGCTTGGCAGGGGAGTCTTGGTGGCTGTGATCAGGTGATGAGGCCTGCTTCCTTTGAACAGGGTTGCCAGGACTTGTAGATGGAACTAATGCAGGGCTGTTTTCAGCATCTTGATTATTGCTTGTCATAGAACACTGGCAGTGGTGCTGTCTCATCCTGGCTACAATCCCCGTCATTTCCTTTCCACAGCATTTACACCGAGCACAGCATCCAGTCTTGCCAGGAATAACAGTCTTTTCAAAATATACCTACACACTGTCTTCCTTTCTGCCAGGCATTTTAAGGGTTCAGTATTGATATAAAAACTCGCAAGAACAGACACTTGCTTCCTAAGTTCTTACCGACACTACACTTATTTCCTAAAACAAGCAAGAAATCAAGAATTAATGTTAGCCTCACAAATGAAAAATATAATCAGAGCTTTTTGATTTTCTTTAGAATTTTCCCAGCTTTTGAGATGGGAAAATTCTAAAAAAAATCAAAAAGATCATCAAACATGATTTTTTTAGGATGATTTAAATCAATGATTTAAATCATTTGATTTTAATCAGTCAACCCTGGCAGCCATAACCTCACACATTCTGAAATAAAAACATTTGAAGGCAGAAAAAATATTTGCGCTTATAATAGGTGATGACCAAAAGAAACTTTACAAAGTATTGAAAGATTTCCAAACAGGTACAGTTTTCATGTAAAAATCTGCAATTTTTTTATCCAAACCGGGTAAAACCGCTGAAGAAGAAAAAAAAATGACTAGAATACTTTCTTTCTTCAGGGGGGGAGGGGATGCTAAATTGTGATGTGAGGATGCTAATTCTCAATAGGGGATGCTTTCCCCCTACAATTTATGTACTGGCAATTATTTAACCATTTCGCTGCTGTGTCAAGCCTTTAAGTGATGAAACATTAATGTGCTTTCATAATGATTCTGTTAAACTATGAAATAGTAGAATAGCACCATTGAGTGTAAATTTGGTTTTTAGGTGGTGATGATGTGCAACAGTTATGTGAAGCTGGTGAGGAAGAGTTCCTAGAAATCATGTCTTTGGTTGGAATGGCAAGTAAGCCTCTTCATGTACGACGATTCCAGAAAGCACTACAAGAATGGGTGACTTCGCCACATGTCTTCAAGGTTGGTCTAATCTGGGTTTGTTGCATTTTCAGTTAGCTACAAAATAAAGATCTTTTATTGTAGGCCTCTGCAAAATCTTAATAGTTTTACCTCAACTTTTTGGGAGAAATGAAGTTGCTGGCACTCTATTACACCAACAATCTGACAATTGTAACAAACAATTGATTTGTCAATGCGTGATATTCCTTTTCTACTGGTCCAGTCTGTTGCAACATTCTATTTTGGCTTTCCTTTACTTTTTTTTGCTATCAAAATTTATGGTGAGATTGTTCTCTGACTTCTGTTATCTCTATTTACGCAATGGTATACTTCTTATTGAACCGAGGTGTAAGGTCTTGAGAAGATTTCAACTGGTTATAGAAATTTACTTAACATCACATTAATAATTCAAAACGCGGTCATAATTGTAGACAATTCTTTCTATTGAGGTTATCACTTTGTCGCAAACGATGAGAGCAATTGAGAGCGTTCTAGAAAGCGGTTAAGCGGTGGGAGCGGTTTCTAAAAAATAACAAAAACCCGGTTATAGGAGCTGAAGGGTCAGTATTCTAAACCTCTAGGAGCTAAAGGGTTGGTATTCTAAACCTAGAGTAATACGGCTCTTACTTAAGTTACCAAAGACAAAACATGTAAAAAGATTATAACGCAATCAAAAAGAGACGAACTGCTAACATGTATACATAAATCTTTTACTATCTCAGTGGGTTGAGAAATTACCCTTAACAATAGTACCTAAGTAATTTGTAAACATATGAACGACAAAACAATAAATAAACGCGAGTACATACCAAAATAGTTCGTCCAGCCAGTTGCAGGGAGAAGTATATCCAAAATAGAAAATATTTCCGATCGAGAAAGCTCACAGAAAATGGCAGTGGCCAAGACCATAGGCAGAAAATGAATGAGTGTAAATCAAGAAATAGCTAAGCTGCAAACTGGCAAAACGCAGAGCAGAAAGGTAAGCAAATTAGTATATAATTATGCAAATTGCAAAAAGCAAAAGAAGTAGCAAACTGGCTGGTTCTTGTGAGATGAAACATTACGTGTTAGCAGCAATACAAAGGGTAGCGATGCTCGGCTTAACTAGAAGCAGACAAGGCCAAGTTCGATACTCGCCGTTGCTGACGTGACGTAGCACCAGGTTATGCAGGTTTTTCTGATTTGAGTTGACTGGTTTCGGACTAAATTTAAAGGTTTTCTGCTGTGTTGATGATGTTCTCTGCTCTCTCCTTCTCCTAACAGCTGATGTCTGACGAAATTGCCATGTCTCTTCAAAGTCTTATCTTTGGAAGAACTCACTTTATCTTGCTCTGCTGTACACCGTGAACTCTCCAATCTTTGCTCGTTTTTCATTTATGCATTTGAACCAGGCACCCCCTACACAAAGCACTGTTTTTGGTTTCTGTTGCAAGGGTTATCAAGTTGGACTACTACAATGGATAAAATGTTTAGCTTTTATGAGAAAGTTGTGCTAAGTGCCCCCCAAGGACACACTGCTAGTTTGGGAACCAAACTAGGAGCCAGCACATCTTGGGAAACTCAACCATCTTTGTTTCAAATGTGGTACATCTTGAGTCTCTTAGGAGAACATTTTTACATCTCAAAATTTCATTTTTGATTTATGATCCAGGTTCCGTGCTTTGGGGTGAGTCTAGACTGCTAGATTCTGGCTACTTTTTCTGCGCCTGTCAAAAGGAATTGGATAATAACTCAAACCATACTGTTTTTCATTATCTGAAAGTTTTGCTGTGTAGAAATGAAGAAATCACGACATTGCTATTTTTAGAATATGTCTGATATCAAAATAACTTCTCATTCTTCATTTGCTCCTTCAAGCTCGCATTCAAAGTCTTCAGATTTATATCAAAGACCAAGTTCTGTGCCCAATGCTACTAATCATCATCAAAAAAGCAGGTACTTAGGATATTAAATTGAAGGTAAACTTTCATATTTCACATCAGTCTCAGGAATTTACTCATTATTCTGAAAATTGTTTACTATAAATTAATGCGTTGCTTGCATAGGTAACAGATTAGTTGGGACTTTGCATGAGCGCGTAGTACCATTGCCTTTGTTTGCAAATTTTGGCGGACGAGGATTGATTTGCTTAATAACTAGCAAACTGTAAAGCCTAGAAAGTTGAAATTTGCACTCAGCATAAGAATTAGTGAAAGCGTCAATGTGTGCCCATTTCGTGGATTCTAGGTCACGTGATGAGGAATTGACACACAAAAAAACATTAAAAAACGGCAAATGTTGGCTTGAAAATTTATTAATTCGCTTATAATTCAAAAACCACTAGACATGCAAAGCTGAAATTTAGACACATTGAGGGTGCATATGAATGCTTTCTGCAAACCGAGTTTGGGGCGCCCGGTCACGTGACCAAAATTTTAAGGCCAAAGATAGGCAAAAAGTTGATGAGTTTGAACCAATATATCTCGATAATTAGCGATATTGATGAAAAATGGTGTGTGGTTTTTGAGCACAGTATCAACCACCTTTCTCTTGGTTTACCCCAACTTAAAAACTATTTTTCTTGTTTTGCATCTTTTTTCGTACTTTTTTTTGTCTTTTTTCTTTTTCTTCTGCCGCTATCAACTTTTAAACCGATAAACGCACTGTATTCAAAGTTTGAGCAGTTGAAGATATCAAGGAGGACTAGTGTGGGACTAAAATCGGGGGTGCCTGGTTAGGGAGGTCTCCCTTGGTCGGGTTTCCCAAAATTTTGAACTTTTAAATCATTCGAGCTAGATGGATCAAATTTTCAGAACGGGTAGATATTAAAAATAAACTAAACCTAACAAAAATTGGGGGTGCTACAATGGGGGTTTTCCCCCAAACAAGCCCATTGAAATTCAAACTTTTTAACCTTTTAATCTAGATACATGGAATTTTTAATGTAAGTAAACATAAAGAAAAAATAAAATTTAACAAAATTTAGGAGTACCAAAATGGGGGTCTCCCTGAAACGGGGCTGACAAAATTCTAACTTTTTAACCGCTCATGCTAGACACATGAAATTTTCAGGGTAGGCAAATATGAAGAAAAGCTAAATTTGACAAAATTTGGGGGTATAAAAATGGGAGTTCCCCTCAAACAAAGCCGTCAAAATTTTGAACTTTCAAACCATTAGAGCTAGATGAATCAAATTTTCGCAATGGGTAGATATCAAAAATAAACTAAACCTAACAAAAATTGGGGTTCCAAAATGGTGGCATTCCCCCACACAGTGCCCTCCAAAATTCGAACTGTTTAATCTTTTAAGCTGAACACATGGATTTTCAGGATTGGCAAATATGAAGAAAAGATAAAATTTGAAAAAATTGGTGGATCGTACCAAAATGAGGGCCCCCTTAAACAGGCCACTTGAATTCAAACTTTTTAACCACACATGCTGGACACATTAAAATTTTCAGGGTTGGCAAATATGAAAAAAAGATAAAATTTGACAAAATTTGGGGATACCAAAATGAAGGGATCCCCTCAAACAAGGACGCCAAAATTCAAACTTTAACCATTTACGCTGGACTGATGAAATTTTCAGAATAGGTAAATGTATTGGAAATATATAATTTGACAAATTTTTGGGGGTACCACAATTGAGGGTCCCCCTCAAACAAGGACACCGAAATTCAAACTTTTTAATCTTGTAAGATAGGTGCATCACAATTTTAGGATACTCAAGCAAATATGAAAAAAAGGCAAAATTTGGGGCACCACAATGGGGATCCTTCAAAACTCAAACTTCGACCATTCAAGCTAGACACATAAAACCTTCAGAATAAGTAAATATGAAAGAAAGATAAAATCAAATTCGGTAAATAAAATATGACTAATTTCAAATCCCACAATTGGGAGTCCTCCTCAAACGCGTCCTTCAAAATTTTTAACCACCCAAGCTAGACAAATAAAATTTTCAAGATGGGTAAAAGTATAGTATGAAAAAATTTGAGGATCTCATACTATAGGGTCATCGAATTGTACTGACACCTCCCTCCATTAACTTCGAAAGCTAAACAAATTAAATCTATGGGATAGGTTAATATTAATCAAAGATTAAAGACAGCAAAATTTGTTTGGCAATCATTGGGGAGACCATGCCAAATGGGCCCCTTAAAATTTTATAATCTTTATTACGAAGTACTCCAGCTAGACATATCAAATTTTAAGAGGACTGGTTGGTTAATATAAGAGAAAGATAAAGCATTCCAAACTTGGCAATGCCATGTTGTACAATTAGCCCTTATATACACCTTCAACCTATAAGCTGAATTCTCACAGTGAATTGGTATCACAGAAGAGTAGAAGAGTAAAACTTATGGGATTACTGCAACATTTAAGGCGTTGAAGTACTTCAATGGCTTTGTTAGATTTAAGCTGGATGGCCGAGTTTTTTACTAAACTGTCACTTGTGGCATTGAAAAAATCTTCTTGCTCTTCAAAGTTTTTAAACAACTTTTTTGAGAAAGCTGTTGTGCTGAATAATGGGTGTAATACAATTTACTGCACAATATCCAATTTGTTGGACGTTGGGTTGCTCTGCTAAATAGCGTTCTCAAAATAAAGAATACGGTAGTTGTAAAATGCGTTCATATTTCTAGCCGTGGTTAGTGTTACGTTTGGTTGATGTAATAAAATCGCTGGAATTTTAACGATCGCTTGATGTTATTTCACAACAAAGTGACAAACTGTTAGAACTCCTCATTGCCTTTTGATTGACGTTACGTGATTATTTTAATAACTTTTTGAGACCGTTAAACTTTGGGAGCTACTAACCTCACAGTTGTTAAAATGAACTAAAAAGAGCGTAATGTGCAAAAGAAGTCGTAAAGTTTTACTCTGCAATATCACTTATAAATTTAAAGAATTTGATTTTTGTTGCTAAATTTTGTTTGTGTACGTATCTGTTTCCATGCTAATTGCTAAGGCTGGCATTGTTTGATTTAGTTCTTAAATTTTGAGAAAAATCAGTAGAACTGTTCATACATGTGCTTGTATAAAATTCTTTAAAAAATATTGCAGTGGGCTAGTTGAGGTTGTGGATTTGATATTCAGGATAATAGTGTGTCAAATTTCTGTTAACAATTGCGCTGCTAAGTAAAAATTCGACAAACTCCTGAAAAGTTAAAACGAAAACTATTAAATATTTATTGATATCTTTTCTAGACCTTTAAATTTTGAAAGCCGTTAACCACAAACGTGATAAAGTTACTGGAACATTATGAAATGCGAAAACGATGTGTTTCAGAGCTGGTTATCGGCAACCATAAACACGCTTTACACAATTGTGAAGTTCTTTAGTTCAGTAAAGTTAGAAACTTTCGCAAAGTCCCTGGATATCGCTTGCGATGTCATACTCTAGTTTCTAGTCTGCTGTTTTTCATTTAATATTCTTTTGCTTAATGCAGAGATCGTTTCTGTGTTTTCTAAATTGTTCAGGCAGTTTCATCATCATCAATAATATAAGCGACCTAAATTCGATCTAATGTTGGTGCAATTTGCATCTAAAACTTGCTAGTTTTATGCACCTATGTCGAAAGGAGTTCAGTTTAAAAGTTTGAATTGAATTTTTTTTTTGAGTTCTAGGCTTAGGTAATTTGAAATCAATCAAATAAGGTAAGAATACGTACTGTTGAATTGATATTAATAGATCTTATCAATTTATATTAATTATGGTAAAAAAATACCTCTAGACATACTTTGGACAAGCAAACGAGAATACCAGTTAAAAGACCAATGCCAAACGAAACAGACAGACTACAGGTAAATTTTACAAATAAGATTTTTCAATTTTAACGTTTATAGTCGCTGTCTTGTTATTTTTTTCAAAGTTTTTTGATTGATTTGTGGCTGTCTTTCTGTAATTTTCAAGTTATGGACAGCATAGCAAATCTTATTTCAAGACAGTCCACGGTAACAAAATTCCGATAAGTTTGGTTTTAACAGTTTTTCTCCTATTATAAGCCAGTGTTACCATTTTGCTGATCTACTTGGAGCCAAATAGTTTTTTTGTTGGAGTGCAAAATTACACCCGCAAAACAAAAATTTAACTACAAAATTTTTTCGAGGTTGACACTGCTTAATGCAGTATTTTGAAAGGCTAATCATTTCATTTTTAAATTTTTAGGAGATTCTAAGTCAGAAATTGGACGAAAAAACTATTCTATTAGTTGCAAAGTTTGCACAAGTTGAAGCAGAAGAAAGATTTCCGAACAGATGCAGTTTCGAACAAGCTGTTGAACAAATTAAGGTTAGAATTGTTAATATTTTTTTGTTTCTCTTTAAGCTCACTGTGTCCAGACAGGAGTCGAGTTCTGATCAGTGTACAGTATTTGATTCATAACTAGCCAGAGCGTCAAACGATTTGGTGTTTTCACAAAGTTTGTATTAGGTGGTGAGATAGCTTAGCTGTGCTTAGTTCTGTGTGAGCTAAGAGCTCGAATTTTCTTGAATTCATGCTCTCAACGCTTTTTTGAAATAGTTTTCAAGCTGTTTACCCACTCACGATATTTGTGCTAATGGTATGTTTTTGGATTTGAAAAAAGGTGTCAACTTGTTTAGGCGAATAAAAAGCGACCCAATCTCGTTCGGATTCTTCTCGAATCAAAAAGCAGCGAAGCTCGAAACAAGGAAATCCGGAGACATGCGTCACTCTTTCCCGTGCAGTTTTCGGATCGGTTCACCAATACACCTCTCAGTCTCTTCGAGGTACGTTTTTAAAAAGTTTTTCTTGAAGGTTTTGTCTGAAACTTTTTAAAGCTTGTTTTGTTTTAAACATTTTTCATGAAAATAGTTTGAACGTCGAAGCGATGCTTGAATTGTACTACTGTTAGATAAGCTGTGTTTAATTTCACTTCTATCATTACGTTAACTGCTAAGTTTGGTGAGATACCTCGCTAAATTTTTGGGTTAAGTTTTCAATTTTAACTTTTATAAACCACTTTTTGACGCGAATAATCAGATGAAGTCTACTTCAAATGCGTTTGGCAGCTACAAAAGTGTGAAAATCTCCGAGACAAGCACAACTGCGTCTTTTTTGGTCACTTTCTGAGCGCGATAGAATACCAACAGAGTTCAAAATTAAGCTGGCAACAGTTTGAGCTAGTTTCTACGAAGTGTTTGCCAACAACTTCCTCTAACTTGCTGATATTTTTTCATGGCACGGATTGCTTTCATTCAACCTTGTTCTTCGCCCGTTGAGCCTGCAAATTCAAGCTGCTTTTGAATGATTTTTCTGCAAATTTTAAATGATTGGCCGCGTACTTTCTGCAAATTTTAAATGATTGCTGCGGGCATGGATTTGAATCCCATCTGCAGTAATTTCTTTTGACTGCATGAAGTCGATTTAGTTAAATCTTATAACGTGTAGTAATATCTTCTATTTGTTAGTGCATGTGTAATTACAGTTACAAACTATTTTACATACCGAAATTTCATCCGTAGACTGCTTCACGGAAAGAATTTAGCAAAGAGAAAATTGCTGGATTTTGAGCAACTGAAATTTTTTTGTTCTTCTGCCAACTGAAGTTTGGTTTCTGTTATTATTGGTGCGCGTTCGGATTGGGCAAGACCGCGAAATTTCATAACATACTTTAATATATTTTTCTTTTGAAATTTGACCAAAGTGTAAAACGTTTAATCAAAACCTTATCTTCCGAGCATTATGGCTAAAATGTTTGATAAAACCTTGGTTCGTAAGTATGTGTTTAATGTGTAATAGCAATACTACTGGTTATTTTCTACACAATTTTTACACCGTCTCTGCCTTTACACGTGTTTTGATAAGATGGTTATTGCCTCGGTCACCATTACACTAATAGTGATGAGACAATTAAGTGTCGTAAAACCCTCACTGAGAATGTTTCGAATTTGGCCTATGTTTCGAACTTCGCCCATGTTTCGACTTTTTGCTTTATAGAGAGAAAATTAATGAACAACGATTTGCGTTTTCCAGCTAGGCGTTGTATGAAATTTGGCCTCCTAGTGAAATGCTTTGTAGTACGCACAAAACGATGTCCAGTACCGGCAATGCCGATCTGTTAAATAAATTCTAAATTTACTTTTATTTTCGCTTAGAACCATCAAATCTACAGTATAACAGGCTAATAACTATCCACATCGGCAACCGAGAATATAGAACAATCACCTTATCCCCATAAAAGAATATTTACTACTAATTGCGTTTCGACTAACGTCAAGTCTCGTCAGTTAGGCTGGCTGGAATGGTATATACTGTAGAGTAGTAGACCCATTCAATAGTCAATAAGGGTACATGCTTCCCGAGTTGTTGTTTTTTTTCAATCATTTGTCGACTATTGAACTAAATTTTTCGGTGATTGACCAAAAATAAATTACGGTAGCTAATTCGGTCAAAATGTCCGATAAAATTAGCATCGATCATGCTTGCAATGATGAAAATAGCCGAAATCAATTCTGAAATGACTGAAAAATTACGTTTAAATTCGGACATTTAACCAAGTTTTTTTGAACGAAAAAACAAACCCGAATGCACCCACCCAACCACTACTTAGTGCTTAGCCCCATTTTGCGGGTTCAAGTTCACACACACCAAAAATTACATTTACATTCGATCGTAAAAAGCATTTTGCTCAAACATATTTCGATATTATAAATGCCCAACCTGAATGTTAATTAATGTCTTGCATTTTTTTCTTAATTTTCACTGGTGATATACAGCGGACAAGCGAAAATCCCTGAGGGGCGGAACTCATTTCATTTTTTTGTTTTCACTTCGAAATTTCATCGATTCTTCAATCGACTGCGGTCCAATCGATATATTTCTGGTGACGCGAGTCCCATAGGATTGCCGCCGCTTTTACTCTCCTTGCGATAAAAGAGCGCGCCCCGAGAGACGCATTTTGCCCCCCCCCGGGATTCGTATCTTATTTTACCAGCGCATTTGCAGCAGCTTTTTAATTTATTTAGCTTATGTGCAACGAGGCTGCCGTGCATCTTTGCCAGATCCATCCGTTGCTATTAGTTGCTGATAGAGCCGAACGACTTGAAGCGGCGCAAAGCGTGGTGCGGAAAGTCGAAAGAGAAACGCAACAGACGCAAAGGTGACTTGTTATATAACCGTGTTGTTTTCATTGTACAGCCCGTAGCGTCGCAATATGGTTTCTAATTAAAACTGTCATCAGGCGTATGACGATGATAATTTCTCTGTGTGAAAACGGCAAAGCATCGTTTTGAATCATAAAACTGAGATTGTCCGGTTCTACAAAAAAGCAAAAACAAACAAGAAACAAAAATTGGTTTTTAGTAATTTTAAAATTTTTGTCCGTGCAGCTAAAACTCTTACTGCTTCATAATTTTGATTAGAAGAAACACTTCGCAATGACGTCTATTTTATGATCATTTGCGTTCCTATCTGTCTGAATTTAACTACGAACTTATATTTCGCAGAAGTCGTTTGGACTTGTCCAGCAACGGAAAATTTCCGGTGAGTATATCATAGGATTTCGTTTAAAATCGATGTGCGAGTCTAAATAGAAAATTGAGTTAGCACTAAAATCTAGTTCAAGACAATATAAACAAATTTTTGACGATTGAATTTGCTTTTGCTCCTAATTTGAGCATTTAAAACAAGTAGATAACATCCGTGACGACTTGCAAGATGCGTGTGATTATTTTGCAGCTTCTGCTATTTTGTTGTTTGCCCAGTTTCTGTGGATTAAAATACAGTTACACACAATGCATTAATAAATAAACAGGTCCAGAATATATGTCACTATATTCAGAAGATATAAATCGTGGGACTAACCAAGAAAAATATTTGACTACACTTATTTTCTGGTTCTTTTTCAGCTGAGGGTCTGCGGTATACCGGGCAGTTGCACGAGTGATAACGCGTTCGTCTCTGTAGCGGTAGTCTGAGGTTCAAATCTCGGGCCGGTCAAATCAGACACAGCGTTGCCAACGGCTTGCCACCTGCTTCCACATTTCTGTGTTGCTTGTAGGCTCAATGACGCGTAGATGGGCCTCGCAAACTCGTTGCACGCTTCCGCGTAATACAGCGAGTATAATGAAAGATTTGATTTGGTTTTGCGGTGCAGGTCTTCTGCAATTACAAAGCCGCTTTGTAAAGAATTATTTCTTTTGTCTTGTTATCCTCTTCCAGTTGCCATGTCAGCCATTGCCATGCACTGTTTGTGTAATTGTTTATAGAGCTTGAAATTTCGTAATTATTAGCTGTAGCTTTACGATGTTTTTCCTTACACTCCGCAGTTAAATTAGCGAAAATCCCGAATGAAATTTTTAGGGCCAAGCGGACGAGATAATTGCAAAGTTAAATGAGGTCAAAGTGAAGCAAGACGCGTTTAAACAGAAAATTGTAGCCGCAGAAGCATCGAAAAAATACGTTCATCTGCTCGAATATCAGGTATGCAACATTAAAGTTGGACAGAAATTAAACATTTTGTGTAGTATTTTGTTTCAACACTGTGCTTTCGTATTCGATTAGTAGATGTCCTCCCAAGGCTTTCTTATAAGGGTGAGTTGTGACCAGAGGTAATAAATACCTCATTTTTTCCCCTTAAGCCTGTAGGCTATGCGCGTCTTGTGCTGCATCATCACCGTCAACATCAATTCAGTTTTGATCCGGGGTCTTCCCCTTCAACGTAGTTGGACGGTTTTCGTATGGCCATTGACTTCACCACGCCTCCCATTTCGTTCTATCATATGCATTCTTTTTCACCAGTCAATTTGTATTCATTTCATCCTCTACTTGTTTTTTCCAACATTGCTTCGGTCTTCCTCTGCTACCCCACTGTCGCAGTCACTGCTCCAAACCAATGACGTCATAAAATCAAGCAACGAAATATGCAAGACTCACTCCAGCAGCATTAGTTATTAAAGCAATCCAGCCAATCGCTCACGGGTTGTACAACCGAGCCGGTTAACCACAATTGGAAGGCTTTCCTTTTGACCCTAGTGCGCTGCCGCCACACCACACTTCAATTTCCAAAGCCAATACCACATCTTCATCTTCCCTCAAAACAGAGCCGTACCTCAAAAAATGACCGTATCAATCCACTAAGTGTGTTTTCTTTAGTCTGCCACCTGCTGCAACAGAGAAACAAACGACTTTTTTCAAGATAGGGATTACGACGTAGCTTGCTAAACAATGCCTTAGTCGCTCGTCACCTAACAGCTCGGAATTTTGAATTTGGAAAGTGTTCACACTGATCATTTCCAGTTGCCTAAATATCCCTGGACCGTCGAAAATTCAATTTTCTACGAAATATGTTTCTGACATTGTCAGATTACGAGGGAGATGTGACTTCAAGCAGACCAGCCACATATTCTGGCCAAAGCCAAAAAACTAATCTCAAAATATTCAAGTTTGAGAGCGACCAAAACGAAAAAAATATCAAGTCTAATCATGTTCGTGCTGAGTAATTTGTCAGTACGCCGGATAATCTTTTTGTCGCAACCATTTAAAGTGCTGTATATTTTTAGTCGGAATTGAATCGCTTGAAGCAAGAGGAACAGCACCTTATGCGGCAAAAAGCGAAAATATTAACTCAAAGTGGCATGCTCACTGGAGATCTTTCAAGAAAAAATCGAAAAATAACTGATGCAAAAAATCACGTAAGTTAATGAGTCTCAATAATATTATGAATTCAGTGCCCAACTGTCCATTAGAAGATTCGAAAAGATTTTTGCTGGCTGAAATGTGTTACTAACACCATTCAAAAGTTTTTTAAATAATAGTTAGTATCCAAATTTGCGTTATTGGTGCACGGTTTATGTGGCAAAATTACTGTCCTGAAATTAATGCTGACGATTTGTCAAATCGAATTTTCTAAATGGTCTAACCTCTGTGTTGAATTGTTTTAATCGTACAGCTTCTTTCCTTTTAACTGAAGGCCAATGAACATTTCATCGGTAGTAGCAAACAGCCAACAAGCAGCCTCAAGCGAAACATCATTTTAATATTCACTATTCAGTTTACATTGGCATTCAATTTTTTAGGTTGAAACCGAGTCGAGTTTTGCGTTAGACCGAACTTCGACACCACCTCCACAGTTGGGGTTGCAGTCCACGTTACTTGCAGGTAGTGCAAAGTTTGTGCTAGGAATAGAAAAACGAAATTAAGGTACCAGAGGCGCTTAAATGGTCACTTGCGCGAAGTAGTTGCCAGAAATTGTGATTTTTTCCATCTGATTTGTAGACTTTTAAAGCTTAATGGCTTGGAGTATTCCTATCATGCTCAAGTGCTGCTCAAGATACTTAAAAATCTTGCATACGTACGATTTTTTTCTGTCATCTTTCGCTCGTTAAAATCGAAAGCTAGTTTAGCGTAACATCTCGCGGAAAAACATTCTTACAAGCTCTTCACACAGTTTTAATTCTACTAGCAAGTTGATGTAAAGCTGTTTAAAGGCGACAACTTTATACTGTACTGATACCAACATTAACTTCTATTGTCAGTTAGGCTGAATTTTCGTTTCATCTATTCAGTTGTTTTTGAAATTATTGCCTTGATTTTGTTTCAGATTTGGCTCGAGCGCACAATGTGTTTGACAGCGACTTGGTATTAGAAAATTCAGCAAATAGTTCCAATGAAGCAAGTTCATCTGACAGGACGATAAAGCAAGAAGTCATAGATGCTACTTTAAGAAGTTAGTGCTTCTTAGGTCTTCAAAAAAAAGTTCAATATATTGTTAGAATATGCTTGGTTGCTGGTACTACCAGTTCTTCAGCTTGCGTGGACCATTCTTCTATGTTTTGGTAGTTGGCCGAGAAGCGAGTGCGCTCACCGTTCACCTCTATAGCAGAAGGTCTGCGCTTCGTTTCTTGAGCTGGACAAATATCCCATGGGCAACAATAACGAATGCCACGGAGAATAGTTCGTCAAATTTGCGACAACTCATTGCACGCGTCGACGTAATACAGCGAGTATAATCAAAAATTTGAGTTTTTTACAAAGCTATAATTCCAAGTCTGAGTGGACTGCCGCAGATGTTCTTACTGCAGTGTAAACCTTTAGTAAATAAAGAAATACTGGACTTTCAAAACGGGATAAATATGAGGGTCGGTCAAAAAGTAATGAGCCCTGTTAAGTTTAACTACTTTAACCTTCATATTTTTTCCAGAAATTTTAAGGGTGTTTAGTAAATTTACTGCTTTAAAGATAAATTGTAAAAAAAATTGTTTCAACGTGTCCACTTTCGGTCTCGTGTTTCGGAAATGACGTCGTCACTGGATGTCCATCAGAAGCAAAGAGCCGTGATTGAATTTCTTCTTTCGGAAGGGGAGCCAACAAAAAAAATTTTCGAAAGATTGGTAAAGGTTTATGGAGATACTTCAATAGCCTACAGCACTGTGAAAAAGTGGGTATCCTGGATTAAAGACGAAGAAGATGATCCAAGTTTGAGTAGCCTCCAAGACAGACGAAGAAGTGGAAGACCATCTTCAACAGATCGCAGAATCACTATTGATGACATTGCTGAATGTGTTGGAGTTAGCCATGGAAGTGCTGTGAATATTGTTAATGAGCTAGGCTTTGCAAAGGTTTGTGCCAGATGGGTTCCGAGGCAACTTTTGGATTTTCACAAGCAAGCCCGTTTTGAAGCTTGTTCGGAGCTTATTGAGTGACACAAAAGTGACAAAACTTTTCTCAGCCGTATAGTGACAGGAGATGAGACCTGGGTTCATCACTATGAACCTGAGTCGAAAAGATCATCTATGGAATGGCGCCACCCCACGTCCCCTAGAGTCAAGAAATTCAAAAGTCAACGTTCAGCTGGAAAAATTATGGCAACTGTGTTTTGGGACATTGAAGGAGTCATTTTGGTAGATTTTATGCCTAAAGGTACCACCATCAACTCAGATGTTTACATTGACACTTTACGCAAACTGAAAGCGGGACTGAGGAGAGTACGACCTCATCTGGACATGTCTAAGGTCTTGCTGCAACACGATAACGCCCGTCCCCATACCAGCCTCAAAACTCGTGAAGTGATTGCTTCTTTTGGTTGGACGACGGTAACCCATCCCCCATACTCACCCGACCTGGCGCCATCTGACTATCATCTTTTTGGACCATTGAAAGAAGGAGTTAGGGGGCAGCACTTCACTATTCAATTCAATTTATTTTCCCAAACGCAACCAAGCGCAGGAGGGTTGCAGCTAAAGACCAATTGATCATCTAATGTCTGCTGCACCCAATCGCATTGAAACTTGCACAGGAAAATTTGTCGCAATGGCTTACAAAGATGAACAAACAAACACTTTAAAACATACACAGCAATTTACAAATATGATGGGCAAGTCGTGCTTTATGAGAGGGCCGATAACTACCTACATAAATAAATAATAACAATGACAATAAAATTAGCCTTGTATTGTCTCATGCCTTCCCCCTCCCTTCACTAAAAAAAATAATTAACTGACTGAGATCACACATAATCTCAACATGAATTGAAAATAACAGCTTCATTTTTGGCTCGCTCCAACTGCTATTTTTGGTTATTCCCATCGTATAAGAGTTAAACATTTTCGAACAGTGATTGGACATAAATTTCCAGTAAATCATCCTTTCTTAGGTATTATAGCAACATTGAACAAATAACATACAAATTTATACCCAGGAACGGAAATGGTATGCCGTCCAGCACTTAATTGTATAATGTATTATATAAATGCAGTTAAA
Organism: Trididemnum nubilum; assembly: GCA_963965965.1. Classification (NCBI taxonomy): domain Eukaryota; kingdom Metazoa; phylum Chordata; class Ascidiacea; order Aplousobranchia; family Didemnidae; genus Trididemnum; species Trididemnum nubilum. Next base: position 35,347,886 of record OZ014472.1, on the reverse strand, counting down.
CATATATTACATTGTTGCCTTTAAAAACACACAGATTAACATAAAATTTAAAGCAGAGTGACTAAAATTAAAATAATACACCATAATCAGGATGAGTTTGGTGAAATCCAACTTAGCCATATAACAAGCAGAAAAAAAAATAATAAAAAAAGAATAAATAAATAAATACGGAACTTTTAAAAATTTTTTGCCAAGGCACGCTGGTATTATATTTTAGCAGCGCATTTGATTTAAAGTATCGCTTAAATTTGAAAAACGAACACTGTCGGTATTCTGTGGGAACATTCTTCCAAACATTTATACAGATATGACGAAGACTCTTTTGTCCTGTTTTTGATGCAATATAAAATTGAAAAAATTCGTTTCGATGTTTTTGCCTTGTTTTGTATTTATGCACATCATCTAGTTTAGTAAAGTAATTATTGAAAGACTCTGGTAGCATTTTATTGTTAAATTTGTACATAAATTTGGCAAATTCCATATTAATCATGTCCTCCAGTTTTAAGACACCAAATTCAGAATAAAGTAATGTTGTTTGATGATGTTTCGGGTGAAAGAGACTCGCTCGTAAGGTTTTGTTTTGAAGAATTACAAGTTATTGGAGGTTACTTTTAGCAGCTCTACCCCAATTTAATAAAGAATATTGAAGTTGTGAATGGAAAAGATTAAAGTAAACTAACTTCCGAGTAGACAATGGAACATAATATCTTAGTTTATACATCATTCCACAAACTCTTGAAAGTTTTTGGCATATTTTCTCGATGTGTATTTTCCAAGATAATTTATCGTCAAGAAAAACTCCAAGATATTTCACAAATTCCGATTTTTTTATTAAATTGTGATTAATAGTGAGGTTGAATTTAGCTTTATCAACAGACTTGGTGTTGCCAACAATCATGTAGTAGCTCTTTTTGTAGTTAATTGTTAGTTTGTTGCTAATCACTGTTGCTAATCACTAGTGATCAAGAAGTCAAGAACGCAGTAAGAAACTGGTTAAAAATGCAGCCTGCTGACTTTTACAAGGCTGGCATAGTGTCCCTTGTTCATCGATGGACAGTTGGAATTGAAAAGCGCGGAGATTACATTGAAAAGTAGAACTGAGATCTCCTGTCCCTGGGCTTTCTTTTGATGCATGACTTTAGATTTTATTGCAATAAATAAGCCAGGAGAGACTTGGGCTAATTACTTTTTACTGACCCTCGTATCATTAAATTTGATTTATTCTAATGGTATTTGATTCCGAAATATTACTATATTTTTAGGTTTGGTTACGAAAGAATTATCGAAGCCTAGCGAAGCCATACCCTTAATGAAGAAAGCCAAATTGAATTCTTAATAGTAGCAAAACCGAACACTGCCTCGAAAAGTAGAATCTACCTGATGGTGACTGCGAGATATGCCAGCACAAGTCCTCTATTTCAGAAGAGAATTTTGTTTGCGGTATTTTTTCTGACCCACTGTTTTTCGTATCCCTAGTACGACGATATCCATTCGTTTTTGCGGAAGTGAGATTCTAAATAACACAGTATTTCTGGCCACAGTCAAGGAAGGGACTCAACTTCGAACCACCATAGTCGATAAACTTCTGAAAGGCTGGTTGAAGGTTGCGTTTTTATCTTGTTTTTTCTTGTAGCTGGGATAGCGTAACGTACCACTATCATGGAATGCGGCAAGATGAAAAGAAAATCGTGTTGCTTTTTTAGCATTTTTGAAATTTGAACTCTTATTTGGGTTCAAAAACGAAAGGTTTTCGCAAAAGTTGGTGCTTACGTTTTGATTGTTTCAAAAGTTCCACCGACGATTGCAATTTTCAAATTTTTACGAGACTGTCACAATTGCAATACGGAGGAAATCCATTTTGTTATGCTTCCCAGGAAGAGAAGTATAGGTACTTAAAAGTTGTGACGTTAAAACTAGAAAAAATGACCGTTTGTGAATCCCAATTGGTTTTGATGTCAAAAAATGGTAAAAAAAAGTGCAAGAGCAGGCCGGCGCCAGAGTAGTGTGACTGCGGAGCATAAACAATTTTTGAAGGGGCACAAAAACTTTTTTCCCTTGAACTCAAGAGTGAAGACCATAAAAAAAGGTCTTCATCGCGAAATTACACGAATTCTGAGATGAAGACCAAAAAAAGTCTTCATCGCGAAATCTGCGAAAAAACGGTTCTAGGCGACGATTACTGGGTTGATGACCAGTATTTTGGGGGTATCAGGCCCCAAACTGCACTCCAGTGGCACCGAGCCTGTTACTTTGGGGCACAATCCTCGCTTGAGGGGCACAAGCATGATTTGGAGGGTCACGGCCCCGAAATGCCTCCCGTGGCGCCGGACCTGGTGAGATGCAACTGCGTAACTGTTGAAATCGTGTTTTTCGTATTGCAACTTTTATAAATCTTCAAATAATCAAGCCTTCAGTGAATGTTTTTGTGTCATTATGCGGATGATCTATGCACTTTGCCACGCCAACGCTGATTTAAGTACCGTTTTAAAAGCTCTGTTAGCAAGTTTTTCGTTAGGGCCCCACAACGGGTAAACTGCTTGGCCCAATGAGAAATGTGCTTAGCGTCTTTCCCAGAAACACAGCGACGCATTGCCAGTTCTGAAATCAATCTGGGAGCCAGCGACCTTCTTCTACCAAGCCGTGGGGTGTGGCCCGACTGCGTCTCAGTGGGAAGTAGTCGGTTGGCGTTACCACGCTCTAGCAATTGAGCTATCGCCGCCGCGTTTTGTGCCCTAACCGTTCCCAATTTTGAGGTTTTCCGAAATCACTTGAACTCAAATGACGTCATAAGATGTTTTACAAAAAATAACGTCATCAACTCAAAGCCAGTTTTCCAAATATTTAGTGAACACCAACCTGCATGCCAAATTTGGTGTTCCGGGGCCTTCTGCTATAGAAGTTAAATAGAGGATGCATTTTTGCCCCCCTCTTTGTGTAAAATGTGTTGAAATAGTCCCTGTGAGATAAGAGTTAATACTGGTAAAAAGTAGACCTTTTTTTTACGAATCCAAACAGCAACCTAGTCGGCATATACATTGATGAATTTACTTGAATATAGGAAGCAATTAGCGCTGGTATGATACAGCATTGGCACAATTACAGTCAACAGCATGCGATTCAAGTTCAAACCGAAAGCTTCTTTTGAAATAGTGGACTTCGTGATAACATACGAACCACAACAATAATACTCGTAAAATTAATACAAAATGAAATCGTAAAAAGGCCAAAACTTGCCACGAAGTACTTATCGACAAGAAATGAAATAGGCAGACGAGCTTGAAAAAGATAGGTAACAATGTGATGGAATTTGACAAGCAAAGAAACTATAATACAGTGCAAAATATAAAATGATTAGTGTCAGTATTGTTTTCGAATACAGTCAGTTTTGATTAAGACATTAATCAATCATATTTATTTTGTCACAAAAATAAGAACATTAATACAAGAGAGGATCAGTGATTATGTTACTAAGTATGGAGGGCTGGGAAGTGACCTGCAAGTCTTCGAGACAAGCAGCCATGTAACTTTTGTTTGTCACCCATAGACAAAATATCGGTCTTCGTAACTTTGGCAGTTTTCAATACTGAGGAATGTTTGAATTTAACAATAAAACGAGTACAGATACAAAAAGAGAGATTTGCAACAAATTTAATTAGTACTGCAATCATCAATAGTTAGTCAAACGTACTGCTTCTACGAATAAATGACTGTCCAAAGGCAGTATAAAAACTAGCAAATATTGCGAGAGAATTTCATTTAGTTGAAAAGAAATTGCACAAAAACTGCTATACCCTAGTGCAAAAACGACAAAAATAACGCAATGAACAATATTGAATATGCAACCACACAAATTTTACTACTGCAAAGTAAAAAAAAAAGAAAATAAAAATGATTAAAAATTTGGTACTGGTAAAAGCTCATGGTTTTCATTTGGTACATAACTAAACACAAATGCAAGTTGCATAATACAATAACAATGACACAGTTTATACAATACGCTACACTACTTTATGTAAAAAATATTGGAGTAAACTGCATTTTATTTTTTGCACTGTGTTGTATCGTCGATCAAAACAAGGCCATTTTAAGCCTATTATAAATCAAGATATGTTACGAATACGAACGCCTAAAGTCAAACACACAAAAACTGCACTTCGAAAGCAGTCTTTGATGCGAAAAATAACTATTGCTCTAACTTCATAAAGCAATGAAGAACTGCTCAAAGCAGTTAAAATGCACAAAGTAGGCCTATTGCGGTACCGAAACGTTGAAAGCGTTTTTCTGCTTTTTTACTTCAGGTCCTGCTAATCCGCTTTGTTGCATGAAGTTGAGTTGCATCGCAACTTTGCATTGAAGATCAACCCTAGAAACAAAGGTTTTTTATTTGAGGTTGCAAGTCTATAGGGTTTATGCAAGATAAAACCACCATATGAATGAAAAAGGGGGATGGGGGGCTATCCAAAGCGTCAAAATAAAAAGTCCTATTACCAAAACACAATTTCCATTTTATTTATTCCTATACTCAAATATAAAAAGATTCCTCTCATCCCACGTCGAGTGGGTCACGCTCATTGCTCAACCAAACCTAAAAAGTATTTCTATGATAAGTGGAGTTTGAATTCAACAGATTCAAAAAAGTGCTCGACAGCCTAGGCCAGAGCAAATATCATAACAACAGGTATTTCTACAAGATGGATGAAGCACTATTGTGCAAATAAAACGGAGTGACTATTTCACAGCAAATTTTTAAGTTGTAACGAGAGTAAAACGAAAGTGAGAAATATTCATCCGCACATTTTTTATCACCTTTTCAAGGGTAAGATTAGGGTTTGGGTTAAGTTTGGAGTTGGTTTTAGAGTAAGGATTAGAGTTTGGGTTAGATTAGGGTCAAAATTAATGAAAAAGTAAACAAAAATAGTATCTTCCTACATAAAAACTCATCAAATCTGCTTTACAAGGTCGATAAAACAAACGAAAGTTTACATAAAATTGGTGTCTAGGAGATAACGTACGTGTTGGCTATAACGAAGTTCAGATCTTGCTTGTCCTTTTTCTTCAACATCGACAGTTTAGTGGCTAATTCAATTGAATTCGACACATTAACTATCAAGTCTCCTTTGTGGTTCTTATCCTGAAAAACAAAATGCAAATTTTCTACGAGTGCGTTTATTCCGCAATTTCAGCTAGCGCTAAAAAAATTGCAGTAAAATGTTTTCTTAACTAGACTGTCACTGCTTAATCGAAACGCAGTCAACTCTGCAATACAAAAATACCGGTCTTACACAATTACTCTTTTTTTTACAAGAGCCAATCAATTTTGGGTTGAGGCTGGCTGTTTTTAAAATTTTCAGCCTCATTTGTTCTTAATGTATTCTTAAATTTCATTGAAAAATAAAGTGACACAAATTCATATTTGCTTGGTTGAAAGCAGGGATGTGGAAGCGGCAATTTTAATGGAAGCGAAAGCTGTAAAAAGCTACCTTTTCCACTTCGGCCATTCATATCGAACGTCAAAAACTTAAATGTCGTGCAACTTTTTGTAAAATGTATGACGAAAAATTATTGTTCGATAAACCAGCATTCGCAAAGAACCTTTCTAAAAGTTTGAGGATCACTAGCAGCGCCAGCCCAAACCCCCCTATCAAATCAAAGATAAACCATATAGCCTACCATTTCATTCTTAAATCTAAAAGTGTTTAAAAATTCGCTGTTTTGATCCGAAGATTTCGTTCGAACAGTTAATTTTTCTCACTGTGACAAGAATTTATACTATTCCAAAAAAAATCAACTGTAACTTCGCTCAAACATAGTATAGCACTGTAGAAACTTTAGGTATGAAGCTATAATGCATGTCTTATTGTGGAATAGACCTATCGTTTCTATATTAATAAGGATTATTCTAGTATGGTACAGTATCTATGACTACAAAAATTTCGCAGTGTTTATTATTTTGCAGTCTTAAAAATACACGTTGCTACGTAGAAATTTGGAGCAAAGCCGAATTAAAAACGAATTAAAATGAATTAAAGATTTTCAAAAAATTCTGCGATTGTTTGGGCGTCGCCCTAGGAACTGAATTTCACCCAACTAAAGATTTACACTTTACAGCAGATGCGATTAAAACATTACTATCCCTGGCGCTTAAAACTCCGTCTCTAGACCCCAAAAATAAATAGCTGCTTATTTTACGCTTCTGACTGAACGGTTAGAAAAAGCAATATTAGCTGAAACATTATGATCATGTGTTTGTAAGTTTCGCTTTTGGGTAGGTCCCTATTTGAATTTCTGGCTACGCCAATGCTCAGATCCTTGCAAAGACAAATCAATTGCATATATTAGTTAAATATTACGATTTTAAGACGGTAACTCAAACCGTTTAACTTTGACATAAAAAATATCTAGAAAGCTCTGCTGATTGCTGAAATGCTTTGTGCTGGCCCGTGTTCTTAAATTTTGATTAAAAAATGAGAATCGTGTTCTTTTAAAATTGTTTCAATAAATGTGCCCTGAAGCAGAAGCCAAGGAGATTTTTTTGCAATGAGGCACCCAACATAGCGAAGGGACACTATATCAGTTAAATGAAATAAAGAACAATTTAAAAAATTTAATCGGTTTTACATCTTTGCTATCCATAAGACCATTGGCGAAAGCAGTTTTGTTCTCTTGCCGGAGAGTTGTGCTCAGCGGTTTATCTTAGTAAGGACCGAAAAACATGCAAAAAAACAGACTTCTGCACAAAAACACCACTTTTTTTCCTATCATTTATAAGAGTAGACAAAAAAGAAAAAAGAGTAAGTTCTCAGCAGGATCACGACACATACCTCCACACTATACTTCAACAGCTAAAATCTCCAGCGTCGGCATATTACTTGTTTCAAGATCGAAGTGAATTTTTGTCATTGTTTTTTTTTACCTACCTCTGATTTCGAATGTACGACCATCATACCATCTTGGAAGGTCGAAAAGGAAACTTTCGTGATGTCATTGACAGAGATACGGGTCTTGACGTGAAATTTTGGATCCACTAATATCAAACACCGGCTCGTCAATACGACAGTACTGGTAACAGCCTGAAAAATATCCCAATTTTCAATGCCAGACGTCTAACAAAATGCCTTTAAAAATAAACAGCATTTTTATTGGGACAGCCACAAAACAAAAAATGCCGAAGTCACCGTAATTTTTAAATCACATTAATATGAAATCTAAACATTGTTGATACGCCACCGTTTTTATTGTTAATTATCTAAAGAATTAAAATTTCATTGATGATTTGGCTTCGTACAAACTCGATTCGTTTAAACAGAAAAATCCGATTCATGTTTTAAACATGCTGCAGTTGGCAACAAAGAGTACGAAAGGTTTTTGTATTAGGACTATTGAATAAAAAAAATTCTTTTTCATGAAGTGGAAGTACAAATACGCTATCTGCTTTTTTCCTCCATATTTCACGAGCAAACATCACCACGGACCTCATCATACTTACTTTTCCGTTTGCTCGATTGATTTTGAATCCGTTATCAGCGAAAAGTATTTTATCTTCCCCGTTTTCACTAGCTAATTTCTGCCATTTATCATTTTTGGCCAGTTCAACATGGTCGCCGACAAAAATCTGCGGCAATGATGTAGGATACAAAGACTTCTTTCCTAAACACAACTGACTTCAATTATATTATTCTTGGGCATTCAACTCAGCTAATCAGGGTATACGTAACTTGAATGCATTGTATTGTTTGCATTCCGAAAAATTCCAAATCAGTTTCCTATCTAGGTGAAAAATAAAGAGCCATCACAGCCAGAAGCATACGTTTATATTAGCTTGAAAATTTGGTCAATTAGAGCTTATATTCATGAAGCAACGGTATATGTTAAATAATAAAAAAGGAAAAAAAATATTTAAAATTTAGTGCCTAGAAAAAACGATTAAATTAAAATCTATACGAAATTCAAAAGATATTAAAAAAAAAAGTTACAGAATTTCTTTTTCACAAAAGTTTGCATTACGTACATCGATTGCATCAGCAGTTGTGGAACCTACCTTTAAAAATAGTAGAAGCTTCCAACTTCTCTTTCAGTTGATAAATTCGTTCCGGAGTCAAAGACTTTCTGTACTTCATACACTGCAATTATAATAGCTGTTCAGTAAAGGAAATATTTGGCAGAATGAAATAGCCGATTCCTTCAAATCACATAAAAAAAGAATTTTTCGGAAATTTTACAAGCTTTTTTCTAAGGCAGCTGAAACTTGAAAAACTCTAATGGATTTATAAAAAAAAAAACACTCAGATTTAATTAACTGCAAACCACCACCAAACATCCATAAAGCTAGCCTCATAGACAACCAAGTTCGACTTCTTTTCGCATTTTGTCTCTAGTACAAAGCTTCTAAAACAAGATTTTATGAGAGATATTCGATTAATTAATCACCGGTAGCTTAAAAGGAACCAAATGAGTTTTTGTAATTTATCTTACCCTCCAAGCGTGGAAAATAGTTTTCAACTGCGCATGGGCGTCTGCCACGACCGCATATTTACAAGGTGGCCAATCGGTGCTGATGGGAGACTTTGAAGGGAGGTTCGCTGCCAAATCCGTCAAGTATTTGTAAATCTGAAATAAGAAAAGGACTGTCAAATAAACAAAATCCATTCGCTTTTGATCCATTCCTTTCCTTGTGAGGATTTTGCGAAGTGAAGTTCAAAAACATTAAAACACAACAGAAAAACGTTGCGAAACATAACGTTTTTTTCCTGTTAGCAAAAATCAATTAATTTTTTCTTCAAAAAGTAGTCAAAAAATTTAAGACAGACGTGAATCAAGAAAGTGATTTTGACTATTTCCGCTAAAAAATTACAGGGATGCCGGTTCTCGGAAAATCACAGTGGGTCAAAGCGGTAGCTGTAAATGAATACAGTGTTTTATACCATATCCGGCTTATCACATATTCCATGCACATTACACTTTGCACTTGAATAGCATTGTTAAGCTATTTAGCACGATTTCCAGTTCCACAAACAAGCTCGATGATGTGACGTTTGATTAGATGCGTAGCCAGTTGGCTAATGATATTACAAACGCGGTACAAAAGGGCAATTTAGAAGTAACGCCCACGAGAGTAATCATGTAATGCAAAACTAACAAAATTCATGATAACACGAAGTAATATAGCAGGTAAAGCAAACGCAATCTACTTCAACTCCTACAAAGACTACCGTAGCAAATATTAGCTCCAGATAACATTGAAAAGCACGTACCACAAACTTATCCATCATTTTTGCGATAACTTTACCGGCGTTGGCGCGGAAGAATTTTCGGTACTCGATTCTGGTCTGGTGGCCCTTCCAATGAGCGGCAATGGTCGTGGCAGCATCGCAACGACGCTTTTGTAGCTTTTTAGCTCGCAGTAGACACCGAGCCTAAACAAAAAGATATCTGATGAAAAATAATTCATTGCTGCGTTACAAAGATATCAGAAAAATGCCAGAGTGCTGTGCATGCGTTATGGTACGTAGGGATATGGAAGGGAAGCAAAAGGATATTCGGTGAAGCACTGTACTTAAATTTGATCGCAGAAAAAATGCGGATGAAACCGCCTCCTCCGTTGACGATGACAATGCGGATAAAAATAGCGAAACCATGAAAGACAGTTTGCTGGCACACAACAATGGCAACACTGCAATCGTCACATGCTAACCAGGGCAACTTGTATGTTTACAACATCGAGTTTGTGCAACATTCAATCTCGTGAGACGGTGCAAAATGCAAGCACATGCAGAATGGCAACGTGACAAAAGGTTCATGGTGATTGTTGTTGAAACAACAATCGTTTGCATTCTCAAAAAACCCGCTCCACCAAATGACTATAGATGCAAGATACAGGCATTATTTTCGAACTGACTAGGCTAGTAAGAGTCTTTTTCACCTGAGTGGGTTTAATGGGTATAATAATGCAGCGTTGTTTTCCTTTGTGGGGTGCGAAATTTGAAAAATATCTTGGATGGACAATACGGTAGACAAAAAGAAACTAAAAGGGAATTATCAAACAAATCGAGTTAAATAATAACTTGAAAGTTTGGAAAACACATTATCTCGACGGGAGAGTGCTTAAGTGACCATTTTCAGGAATTCCCGTCAAACAGTCATGCAGAAATTGGGAATCACCAATACTGCAAAATTTAAACGGTTTATTCATGCGTATAAACCAGGACCCTTGCGTCTGCTAACAAACTACACAACACAAAGCACCCTTTTTCAGCTTCCATTTGCACGTCTTCATCAAGTTGGGCTACCTCGTCGAGTAAACTGCTGGGCCAAAGCGTTAAATGGCTTTCCCAAGAACACAGCCAACTAGGGAATCGAAGTGGGCCAACCTTTCCATCACTAACCAGGCGCTCCACTTGGAGGATATGCGCAACACAGTCCCCACAGGCCCACACCTCGAAAGACCACCACTACGATCTACCAACCAGCTAGGCCACCTGTTTCTTGCAGCCGATTCAAAATCAGTGTTGGTAAATAGCAAATTAAACAATGAAGGAATGCGACGAGCAAGACCGATGCTGACTTACGAGGTAGCCCTTCCAGTACGCTGCGATGGCGGTAACAGCCTCACAACGACGTTTGTGGAGCTTTTTAGCTCGCAGAATACAACGAGCCTAAAATAAAAACACCATGAAAGAAAGTAGAGCTTGATTTTGCATCAGACTTACTTCATTCACAAATTGTGTAGTCGCGCCGTATCAATATAAAACAGCTACTACTTTTGTACCAATAAATGCTGGACTTTTACGTTAACAGCTTTCAAATAAATTAGCAAATAAAAGTTTATCAAAGAATTCACCGCTCATGTATTTCAAACAAACTGCAATGAACTCACCTTCCATCCTCTTATGTAGCACTGGAACACAAGCGCAGCGGCGCAAAGTTTCAAGTAGCTTTGTCGTGCCTAAATTAGAACGTTGATGTTCAACCTTGGAAATGTTAGCACATCTTATCAGTTGCCAAGTAGAAAACTAGTTAGCAGTGGACTGCAGGACAGATTTCTTGAGTTAGGAAGGTGGAAATTGCCACTTCCTCGAGTTCGCACTTTCCAAAAAGTGCACAATTGCGCGCACTCTCCAAAACTCAATGAAGGCGTTTCAGGTAATTTAAAAAAAAATACTATAACATCAACACAAGTCATACGCAAACAGCAATATGAGTGTAGCTGTTTGTGTAATGTCAAACTGTTCCTACTATTAAATTGCAAGAAAACGCCTAGGCAATGGAGTTTTAAATACCTGGTATCTCTTGACGTATTTGCTGATGACAATTTCAGCTTTCTTCATTATTTGAAACTTCTTCCAGAGGTAGAATCCTCTCCAGGACTTCTGAATGATCGTGGCGATGTCGTGCAACTTCTCAGATCGCATTCTTTCAAGCGTGAACAGCTGAAACAAAAGTCCACTCTTGCCCCACGCAACGCTTATGATCAACAAACGATTATTATTTGCATGCAACTGCTGCGATATCTAACCACTTTCTTACGAGTAATACCAGCATCGTTAACTCATAAATGAAAATGCCAAATCAACAAAGCCACGCGAGACGCTTTAAAAGACAAAATCCTTACCGAACTTTTATCCTATGAAAACAACCAACAATAGTTGAATTAACTAGAATTCTATTGTTGTACTTGACTTTAAAATGAAGTCACTAATTCATCTAACTCATATTGATTGGTATTTAACGCTGGAAAGACACAAAAAAAATCAGAGAGGTTTTTAATCCGTGGTCGAGTGGATACCGTCTGCTGCTGAAACGGTAAACTCGATTTCGATCGGGTCATATCAAAGACATAAAAACTGGTATTCACAGCTTCCCTACTTGATGTTCAGCATCGAAAAGGGGCAGTGTGAAGCCTCCATCGTGTGTAGAAGATAGTGGGTAGGTGATAGCTGGACTCGAAGATCGAAAGGTCCTTTGTCGGGCCCCTCGGAAACTTTGTCCCGCCATTTCGGCCTGCCACATTTGGGGGAATTGTACGACCACTTTCAGGTGGCGGGACGTTGGTGCTGACTGTTGGATCTCCACCGAGTTCCTCCACGCCCCAATGCTCACAAGATGTCTGGTAGCACCATAATCAAAGGTCCCTTCTTTGCCTCATGCGAAAGCAACTTGGTAAATAAATATGTAATTTCAATTAATTTACTTACAGTTCGAGGATTCCTGATAAACAACTTCGTCTTTCCACACTCATATTCGTCCTTAGTGATCTTGGCGTCCACCAAAATCTTTCGCATGCCCTCCCTGGGAGTGCTTTTCCAAGTAGGCCAGGTAGACGACGAAAGCATTTTGTACCTAGCAAAGAATAGACGAAAGCATTTTTCTTTAATTCAAAAGATAAGCATTTTTCGTGAACTTAAAATAATCTCAGTAAATAAATAAGTGGTTAGATGGAGGGCAACAGGCGGTTTTGTTCCAGTAACACGTAACGGTACAATGATGAATCTGCGGTGACTCATGGGCGATAATTCACGCGCACTCAATTTACAATCGAACTTTCTGGTGATGAAAGATTTTGGCTAGCTTTTATTGTTTCATTCAACACAAAGTATCTTGTCCTACCTCTTGAGACACTCTTCGTATGTTTGTCTGTACGCGTAACCAGCTCTGCGTACTCTTACGTTTTCAAGAAGACCAAGATATCGGACTTGGTGGCGGACTAAATCAGATGTAAACACACCCGAGCGTTTCACGTTGTTGGGCTTGACGCATCTGTAATTGATAAAAACAACTGAACAAATCTGCTTTATAAATATGATTTTTCCCTAAAACCAGTTTTCTCTAAGGCATTTTCCGCTCTATAAAACAAGAAGGGTTTTTGCGTGTCCCATTTTCAATCCCGGTTCTCGATTCCAGTGCCCGCTTGTGGCAGAGTTATGCAAAAAAGGGCCAAATTCAGAAAAAAACGCGTCAATAAAAAAAGTTTACGTCACGACAAGAACCTCGCACATATGAACTCTTTCATTTTTCACGGTTCTTTCGTAATTTGGCACTTTCTTTGGAATAACTCTTGAATAAGCTGGTATCTTAACCGAAACCCTGGCCTGAAAAGTGCACATGTAAAGACGAGCTTAAGATGCTGCATCTCGGTCTCAAGCCTGTTGTATAGACATCAATCCCTCTTTACCAATAAGGCGGCTGTCGAAAGGTTTTTGAAACCAAGTCCTTGAAACCCCAGAGTGTCGGGCTAGTGTTTCAAAGGTAGCCAGCTCCGAGTTCGATTCCCAAACTGGCAATGCTTGTGGTGTCATTGGGAAAGACACTTTACGCTTATTTCCCATTAGGTCTAAGCAGTCTACCCGCCGTGATGGTCTAGCCTGATCAAAGACTTGCAAACTGAACCCAAGCATTGGTGTGCTTAGAGATGCGCAAACGCTTGGTTCATAAGCATTTATCACTAAGTGACAGCTCTGTAAGTTAGTCTGCTACGACACAAATCCAATATACCTTATGTAATTGGGATTTTTCGCGAGAAGATTTTTCATCAGCGCAGTCATTGAGCCTTTGAACTGTGTGGCAATGGTGGGAGCTCGCTTTAAAACTGACAAGGATGGATCGCCTTCGGGGAATAACCCACTTTTACCACCCAGTAGCTGGTTCTTGGACACAAAAGCAGCGACCGACAAGCTTCGATAAAGTGCATTGTTGTTTTTGTCGATGAAATTTTCGATCAGGTATGTGACCTAGGCAATACGTTATCAAACATAGATTTATGAATAAAAAATGAGCGAGACTAACTAGTGATTAACTAATAGCTGATAAAACAAATAACGAGTAACTGCCAACACCCTAACTCATGCATTATGCAAGGGTGAAGAATTAACTTGAGAAAGGGGTTGAGATTTATTTTCCTCAAGATTCAAAGTAAAAAAGTCTCTTCTGTTATTTCAAAGCCTAAACTAGTATTTTCTTTTTCATTCTCGTTCACCGAACCTTGCAGTAACTTAAAATTACAAAAATCTTTTTTAGCAAACAACGTTGACAGCTCGAATTCGAAAAAAAGCAGATACTTTAGAGAAAATATCGCATTCGCTTGAAATTCAAACAATGCAGGCCTGGTTTTTTTCTTCAAATTCCTGTATTATTGTAGTAACGAAGCAGCAACTAAATTCATTTCTGTTCATTGTTTAAGTTAGCGTCACTTGACCAAAATACACCACCAACAACAAAGCTTCATGCTTTTAGTAAGGCATTGGCGGGTAAACGCAAAGGGTATCTCAGCATCATTTGCAAACAATACATTCACAATTAAAGTAAACGCTTTTGTGTTAATGCTATAACATTTTGACATATACCAAACAACCAGAAATAGCTTGAGAAAAGAACTGTGTGACGTTAAGCCATCAATCAACTAAGACTCGATAGCTACTTACAGCAGCAAGAAAACTAGTCACGCTCTTACCTTGCCGGCATAATGCAGAATTCTGAAAGCTTCGTGAGGCAAAGTTTTGTCATTAAGAAACCTGGAATCAGTCCTGCTTTCAAAATGCTCATGCTTGCCATAAGTAGACTCAAGCTTGCTCAGAAAGGTCTGGTCTGTGACGTCACCAGGCCGAAGACATTCCTCATCCAACATCGACAAAATACCAGTGTGAGCCTAAAAATAACACAAGCTCTTGAGCTGCATTGATTTGCAAGCGTTAGTGTAAAGGCTACAGTTGCGTAAATACTAGTTTGACGTACACTACTATTCGGTTTCAATGCTTTTAGTTCAAGCTGCAAAACCGGGTTCGATTCTTACACAAGTCAACCCAAATCTTAAAAAATTATTGTTTTCCTCAACGACTCTAATAAAATCGAAGTTAACAAAACTCGGGAGGCACAAATTTTCTTCTTCGTCATGCGACCTCAAGGTTCAAGGCCACAGTTCAAGGTCTAGCTTCAAGAGAGTGCATGAAATGGCCTAAAAATAAAAGTAACAACATTTGAGGAATTTCTAGGGCTCCAGCGGATTTCAGCTCTTACAGATCCAGGACAAGAAAGTGCAAAACATCTGGAGATAAAGTACCAAACCAGTTAGTACAGAAAAGATATCGTAGAACAACTAACGCTTTCGATAAGCTGGCAAATGATAGCATTGTTGAAATAGTCAATGTGAAGCCATTCAATCCCTTCTCGAACATATTCCTCTTGCTCCTCTTTCAGTGTTAACTCGATGAAGATTTGCTGGAGTTTCTCGTTGCAGTAATTGATCATGAACTGCTCGAAACCGTTGTTCTGTAACAATCATTTAAGATAAGTCCTGCTAAACACAAACGTTACAAACTCGGTAACTACTTAAGGACCATCCGAGTTTTCAGAAAATTGACCTTTGGGTCTTCAGTGAAGCTGCAACTTATCGGAGTTTAAGACAACTGACCGCCAACTAAACCTAATGTTTGCGGTCAGTCGACTTGGTTCGTCTTTTCGCCTCGAAACTTGCTCTAGATATCTTGGAAGCGGCCCAAATGTTAGGCCTATGTCGAATTTTTTCTGCACCCATCCAGTGAATGGGTTTGAGTAGCGCAAACCAAACGCAGTGACCACGTTCTGGAGCAACAAAACCATTCCAGGGTGGTTAAGACTTAAAACGCGTCATAAATTTCTTAATAATTTATTTGACTTGGCAATTGATAAGACTGGATTGACTTAGACTTGCAATTCAATTAATCTTGCTGGGTTTTAGTTTCTATGAGCCGTCATATGCACTAACTAACGTGAATTAGGCGAATTTATCGATTCCGTATGGCGCTATCAACCAGATGGTGTTGGCATAAAAACTAGACTACAATATTCAAATTGAAATGGCGATGTTGAATAATTCATTGTTTTGGTAAATTTTTCGTTATTTCAAAATTATTTTTAACTTTAAGATTTTGACCAAATTCTGTCTTTTTTTACCACGAAAGTGTTGCTGTTGCTATGCTGCTCTCGTGGCAAAAACCGGCGAAATTTAGCTACAAAATTGCGAAAACCAACGTAAAAGGACTCCACAATGCACAATTCATCGTCCAGTTACATTACACGTCGGCATATTCATGCACTAGCATAACCGAAAACGTTATTTCACCAGAAAAACGAAAACCAGTCAAAAAAGAAAGGAAAAAAAATGTCATTTTTTTTCTGACAAAAATCTAAATCGTTGCAAAAAGATGACCCATTTTCAGTTAAAAATGTCTTAAAATTGCTTAAATTTTCTACTTACAGTACTACGTGCATAGTGCATAAAATAAACAATTACGCAGCTACGACTTACATCAAAGACTTCGAAACCGTAAATGTCGAGGACGCCCATGACCCTGCATCGTTTGTGTTGTTGTTCGCTGGCCTTGATGCTGCTGTTGATTCTTGCAACAAGCCAGGTAAACAGTCGATCATACATTTCCTTGCAGAGGGCATTTCTGCTGTACGAAGCCTGCGAGTAAAAGACGCGAGTGAATCTTTGGGGCTTATCCAATTCAAAAAGCGTGGAAATCGAGATCAAGTTTGACTTGAGCAAATCTTGAAGGGCGACTCAAGATTTCGTTCTACTTCTAAATATTGTAATCCTGCCTAAATATTGTAATCTTCTTCATTCGAAAGCTTATGAATTTTTGAATAATCCATATACGACTATGCATTTTTACAATACCCGCCTTCGGCAGCGAAATTAACGAAACCTAAACTCGACATTTTTGCGAGCGTTTCAAAGACTTAACTTTTAAACTCAATGCATCAAGTTTTTTCAATTGCGGTGATATAAATACTGTAAATTTATGTTATGATTCTATCAGACACCGGCCAGCTGGTTAGACGGCAACGCTTTCGCCTTAAATGGGAGATATTTGGTTCGATTCCCTGCAAGGGTAAACGGAACACAGTGTTGCCAATGCCTCGCTTGCGCTGCGATATTTCTTCAAAAAGAGCTGTGTTGCCTGCATGCGCAATGACGGGCCGCCAACTCGTCACACGTTTTGGTTTTATACGGCGTGTATCAACAAAGATTTGATTCAACTTATTTTCTACCAGACATGGCAGAGCACACAAAAACGGATTTAATGTCTCAGTATCAGCCAAAACATGTTGACTTGAACTCGCAGCTTTGGCTACTTAACGCGCCGTACAAATACGAAATATAGTGATTATGTGCGTAATATAGCTTCGAATGCAAATGTCAAATATGTAGTGTAAATGGCAATAAATGGCTTTAAACTGCATGAACATGTATTTGCATATCAAAAAATTAACTTGTTAGCAATCTAGAGCTGTAAAAATCGCGGTTGGACGGGCTTTCTAAATCGTTCCACGTACGAAAGTTCCACCTTGACATTGCAAAATTGAAACACAAAATAAAGATACAACGTACAAGATGATAAAGAATGACTATGGGTGAGATTCGAACCAACAACCGTAGCAACCAGAGGCATATATCGGGCTTCAAATGTCGCACATGTCCATGAACGCTAGCCTCCGTTGGTCTGTGCTTATACGAACTTGTTAACATATTTCGATGTAAATATGTGTCCCCGCTACCGGTTTATTTTGACTGTATAGATTTGAATTTGCGAAGACTTTTGCGAGGTAGACTTGTTTTGAAAAGTGTTTAGCAGTTAATGTAAAAAGGCAGTCAAGTTAACCTATCTCGTTGGCAGCGCAGAGTAAGTAGGACGAATGTACTCGCAAATCTACGCACGAACATATCCTTTTAAAGTTTGATGCTTCGAACGCGTGACGTCACGACAGCATATACGCCCACAGGACTTTTGAGCAATTGCTTTAATTAGCGGGCTTTTAGCCGGTGTGTACTTCGACAGATATTCATCAAGTTAAAACTACTGCGTTTAAATTTTCTTTCAAGTTCAAAAACAAGCAATTTTGTATTTCTGATAATACTTATTAGTTTGAGAAATGAAAGCTTTGAAAAAGTTTTTTTTTTGCTTTTGATGCGTGTTTTGCTTTTTCATATAGTTTTTAAAATATGGTTTCGATTTTTGATCTATGTAGAAATTTTTAAACAATAATGTATTTCATGATTGAAGTAATAGTTTTATTAAGTCCATAAATCATAACGATTTTTTAAATCACCGTTAGTAATTTTTTTGCCGAAATATGTGACATTGTACTGCAGAATAGTCAGTCCTTACATATCAAAACGTAGGACTTCCGAAAAAAAATTTTCTACCTCATTTGCCGACAGATTAACGGTAACGGTATCTTGTTTCGCAACAACACGACGTTCGGTCAACGCACTTATGAGAACAGATTTTTCAAGCGAAAGTAATTCGCAAATATCTTCAGCCTCTGAAAATACAAAGAGTGAATTAATTATTTAAACGTATTTTCAAGTCTTCAGGTGAATAAATTAAGCTAATGGTGTTTTTTCCGTTTCACTCCAAAAATGATAGGTACTACAGTATGACCGAAAATCCGTAATAAATTCCTTTCAATGCAAGTTTTCAATTTCAACTCAAACCACATACCGAATTATCTTAACACAAGTTCGTTCGTATGTATGAACCAAACACTATGCGCTTGTCTAACCACACCAACGCTGAGCATCCTTTTTCGGTACTATTTGTATGTCTTTTGTCACGCTAGGCCACCATAAAGTTTACTGACTGCCTGGCCTCAATAAGAAAAGCGTAAAGTGTCTTTCCCAAGGACGCAACAACGCATTACCAGATCGGGAATCGAAGCAGGGTCAGCAACCTTTCGATCACTCACCCGACGCTCTCCAACTGAGCTAACCTAACATTAACTCTAGGTTCAATTCAAACAAAACCCTTAAATATATAAACGAAAAACACTCCGATGGATACCTTATTTTCTTGGTAAACTAGTCAAATCCATTTTTTTCGTTTTCGAATTTCAGAAAGGCTATTCAAGCATTAAGTCAGAAGTATTGTGCCACGTATCTTAATACATGGGTGCAAAACGCTGGGGTTTCTTTCAATATGCATTAACAACGCTTAAAACGAAACCATGTGTTAGATGAGCGGAGCAGACTGTGCAAACATTCCTAACACAAGGAGTTATTAGATTAAAAACAGCTCACTTATTAAGACTGCAATTTTGGTTAAGTATTCGTTAATCATTCACCTTCTGTGTTTTCAACATCACAGTTTTCCATCCCATTTTTCACGTGAGCCGACTTAAACCTGACGTTTCCCAGCTTTAAAATAGCCGAAACCACTTGCAAAATATCGTCGACTTCATTGCGCGAGAAACCAATCACGTCGAAGGCGTCCTGAATCAACAGAATTCGTTTAAACGATCAATTTTCCTAGAGCATAGCTTCTTTGCGAGATGGTCAGTTTGCCCCATTGATTTAAAGTTATCATAGTTCAGTTTCTGAAAAATATATAAAAAATGTTCTTGGTACGAAAAGGTAAATCAGTAATTTCTTAGTTCTTTACTTAAAACTCTTTACTGGTCACGAACTATCTTTCCTCACCATAACTTCCTTGAAAAACGCCTGATCATTACGGCCGCATTCTCCTTGCTTCAAGTAATTGTAGTTTTCAGCACCTCCTTCCAACTTCAATTTTTCTGAAAAAAAAAACAACCAAGATTTTCTAATGTTTGCGACGCTGAGAAGAAACGGTGGGATAAAATGCCGAGCCTACAGATACAAATGCAGCCGTTGAACTGGGTATGAGTTTTACTGTAATTGAATCGAGGAAGTTTCAAAATGAACTGCTGACATCCCAAATTTTAAAAGAGGTTAGCAGATTTCAAATTTGAAAAACACATGCAATAAATAAATATCATGAAACTTCCTTATCTTTGTTTCAACATTTAAAATCACTTGCTTAGCGACCAGGTTGTTGTGGTCATCACTTTTTAAATCCCAATGCGTTTCCTCTTAGGTTACAGGAAAGAGGCAAATGTGATACATAACCAATACAACACTCGTCAAGTAGGCACCTCTAAGCGCTTTAGTGTGGATTGCGTGTTGCACTAATGGAGTATAAATTGCATGTTAATGATCAAAAAAATAAAAATTCCATCGCAACGAGCATTTAAGTGGCTGCGCAAGATTATAACGTACTTCGCCAGCTACTTTCGTTTGTAGACGCGAACAAATTAAATTTACACATAAACAAACAATATTGTAGATTACTCCAAACCTATTCAAACAACATTAAAAAGCGAAAGCAGATAATAAACAAAAAACCGCTCTTGTTAGGCCTCTTAGAACGGAAAAACACCATTTTTGGGCAAAGACTGGTTAAACAAAACTACCACAATTTACTAAGCTTAGGGTACGACTGCGATAGACTAGAGGGGCAATCCAAAGCAGTGGCTGGCCGCAGTAAATCTTGAAGGTACCTGTGCTCAATAAAGAGCCGGTACGTAAAAAAGCTAAAAACAAAACACTAGACAATGTAGACATGTCGTGCAAGCTAATTCATCATTAAAACAGGAAACGCGCACTTACGTAGCAAGTTTGCGGGTGCACCGCATATTAGAAGGTAAAAAATGTGAAAGTTTCTTTCCCCGGCGGCTTGTTTAATCACACGAGATTTTTCGAGCAAATCTGAAAAAAATCGCATTTCGAAATTGAATCAACAATTATTATTAAACAATTAAACTCTTCACTTCGAACAGAAATCTTTTTAGGATAGCGATAGTTGGGCACCGGAAATGCCGCATTGAATTTTATGATGTCATTCATTTGGCGTGCGTGATAACTCATAGCTGAGCACAAAAGACGCAAAAATTGCCTTTCGTAAACCATAAATTGCAAAAAATAGATCATTACATGACAAACCTATTGGTTGAGCATCATGTCAAACAATGTTCTTAAATTATTTTTTATTTGATTACAAGGCTGAGATATTGACTTACAATTAGTAATTACACCACCCACAGGATCTCCTTTGAAGTCGAATTCAATGTCCATGTATTTGCCCTAAAAGATAATTGCAATAGTAAACACATTTTCATTCACCAAGCCTTGTCAAATAGACAGCGAAAGGACCTTGCGGTTACCGAGTCAAGCTGCCACCTGTCTCTCAGAGTTGTAAGTCGGGCTGGGCTTTTCGGGTCGGGTTCGGGCTTAAAATTGATAAAATGTAGGGCTTAATTCGGGCTTGATATACGTATTTAACTTGTGTTTTCGCCTCTTAAATGCTATAAAAGCGTAATTCAAACAACGTTGCCACACTGAATGACGACGTCGTTTACGCATCAATGCGATTACTACTACACAATTATTATTATTAAGTCACAATTTATCAGCAATGAGTAGTTTTATTTTACTAGTATATACGAACAATAGCCTCACACATTTTTTTGATCTAACCGAATTTTCGGGCTTTTGTCGGGACTGGTTTTGGCTTCAAATAACTTTTAGAGTTTGGGTCCGGTTCAGTCCTGTACTTGTCGGCCCATTTACAACTCTTACTTGTCTACCACACATGGTGGAGGCTTCACACTATCCCTTTAATTGCTGAACGTCAAGCAGGGAAGTTATGAATACAATTTTTTGTCTTTGGTCTGACCTGACTAGGAATCAAACCATAGTCCACTATTTGAGTTACACAGACACTCTATCCGCTCGACCACTGGTCAGTTTATGAAAAAGATACTGCTCGAAATCAGTTTTATTGAAATGAGGACTACTTGAGGTAATAAAGAAGTGCCACAAACCTTTTTCCACAATTCCCCTTGAATTTGTGAAAATACGATTTAATCCGTTCGACTTTGTACCAGTGGCAACCCTGCATTTCGCAATTTTGAGCCATCACAAAAGGCTGATTTTGAAAAATTTCTTGCAGACTTCAGGCTATTGCCTACTATAGCAGTCCTAAAACAACACCAGCTTGGCCTACCAGTCCTATTCTTGCCAACTTTTTTTCACTAAGCTAAGTTATTGCACAACATGCAATAAACTAACAGAATATACTGTATATTGTCTAGGCTAATCTCAGATCTGTAATCAGAAACTACCGCAATAATAGAGCACTGTGGGCTTAATCTACTGTAATACCCATAACGAACCAAGTAGCAGCAGTGAGTAGCTTATAACCAAATCTGAAAACTTGGCTACTGGTACCTGTAGACCTAGGCTACCAGTACCGATCTACATAAGGCCTTTGTGATTCACAAAATTGCGAAATGCAAGGTTGCCAAAGGTACAGAGTAAAACGAAGTAAATCGTATTTTTGCGAATAAGGGGAATTGTGGAAAAAGATTAGGGGTACCTCTTTAATATCTCAAGCAATTCTAATTTCTTCAATAAAACCGATTTTCAGCAGTATTTCTTTAATACTAAAAATTATATTAAAATCAGCAATATAAAAATTATGTAACTTATTGAACAATTACGTTGCTTTTTGTGCCACAAACATCAAGTACTAACCGAAAAAATGTTCGGTTAGCCAAACCAGTAACTATCGTCATTATGTAGCTATAGCTTTACTTAAACAATTATAATATGGATGAAAGTAAAAAAGCATCAATGCAGCACTGATTCCAAAAACTTAATTATGGTGACTCGTTCGATAGCTGACTGCATTATTCTGTTGCAGTAAAAAGTAAACAGAGGAGGTCAATCCCATTCTTTGTCGCAATGGAATTTGCCACCAAAAACTTGCATTAAGAATTGGTCGTGGGCACTATATACTACACAACACATACTCAATCACGAGAAATCAAAAATCAAGCAACAAGAGATAAATTTCCACTTACAAATCGACTTGAGTTGTCATTTCTGTTCGTTTTAGCATTTCCAAAAGCTACAAAAATACAAAAAGTTTCAAAGCTTTAATAGGAATCCACAGAAAACTACTTCTATGACAAATTACGAAAATGGCACTCTTTCTGCAATGACCATTTGCAGAAAAAAAAAACGAACATCTTGACAAATATATTGTGCTAAAATTGGAACAATTAGTACCTCTACATGTCCATTTTTCAGACCTGGCTCTTGGCTGGGATGCCAGCTTATTGAGGACTGTGAAGTCATGCCAAAAAAATGCCAAACTAGGAAAGAACCGTGCCAAACAAAACGTTTACAAGTCACCAGAAGAATATTGCCAGCATACAAACTTTTGATTGACACAGCTCTTTAACAGTTCAATACTTTTTTGCTTAAAAGTCATTTAAATTCTGCACCACTTTAAATTGTTTGTAAATACCAACCATAACCAAATCCTTGAAAAAATGCCACCCTACCTTCAAGAACAGGGTTAGATTGCAACAACTGTTCTTTTATCCTTTCCACCTCAGATGATCGACTGCTAACGGCAGACACATACTTCATGACAAGTTTACTGGCTTCAGTTTTGCCAGAGCCTGATTCACCAGTAATAAGAATGCACTGATCTCGCCCATAGTTTTTCATTGAAGAATAGGCAAGGTTAGAGACAGCAAAACTGAAATAACACCGTATTTATTAGTACTTTGGAAAACATCATTCGACAGTTCACAGCTAGGCATGTAGGCAGCACGCATTGATACTTTGTATTATCTTTAAGATCAGTGGTTACAATAATTTTTAATTTTTTTGCGAGTTGACTGTATCAATTCTATTGCATAGTAGTGGTACTACGGCAGTAAGAACTCGTAATAAATTCATAAATTTCAAGTAATACTAGTATAGTAATATTTAACAAAAGTTACTTTCAGAGTAGATAATTGAAACAGAAATATTCTATATTTTGTGAGCTTAAGCTTCTTGAAAAAATGTCTGGAAATATTTATAAAACATTGACCAAAATCACTATTTGTCAGTATGGAGGCAAAATAAAAAAACACAACATAAAAATAGTGTTGTAGGATCACAAAACCTGCACGAAATTTAAACCTTACATGTGAGGAGGAAGTTCATACAAGTTTCTTCCTCGATATTTCTCAATCGTGTCGGAGTCATAGATAGTTAAAGGCTTGTATGGATTCACAGATACAACCACACTTCCAATAAAGGTCTGAAATATTCAAAGATTACAATAAATCAACATAATAAATTATTTGTAGAATTAATTGCATTACTAATGCCAGACATATATAAAGTGACTTATTTTGAACCTGCTAATTAACAGTACTACCAATGCTTTACACAGCCAAACCAGCGAAAATTTAGTTTGGAATGAACTTTGTCAGTTCATCCCCAACATCGATGCTCTGCTGTCAGGAATGCATCTTTCAAGACGATCAAGGGTTCGGCTGAACCGCTTATGCGTGGTGTTGGATGTTTCCATTCTTCCCTACATGACTGGGGTATGGCAACAACTGCAGCATGTGAATGCAACGCTGAGAACCAAACGGAAGACCACATAACGACAGAGTGTCTGCTTTACTCTCCACCCAACAGTACAGATGGGACTCATCCAATTGAAAAAAATACAACCACCTGACTGCAAGAAATTGAACCGTGAATACTAGGCGCTGCTAATTAGGCACTGGGACTATGATGTCCCAGGACTTTTAGGTGCTAGAGCTAATAAAATTGTTTGAAAACAAACAACTTTTTTTGTTTCAAATCACAGCTTTTTTTTCATAAAAAGTTTTTTTTCAATTTGTTTTTCAAATAAAAGTTTTTTCCCAAAACTTAAAAAAAAATTGATTTCTGTTTGCAAAGTTTTTTTCCTAAGCCAAATGCACAGTGCTAAACAATCATCACAAGCAAAACAATAACAAATTTTTATTGCAGGGAATGCAGTGAGCATGATAAATTTCAGCTATATAGCACTTGTGTGCAAAATTATACATGAAAAATTGTCAAAAATGGTTGTCGAGTCTGCACCCTAGTTCTAATTCAACTTACATTACAGAAATAATTTGAAAGTAAAACAATAATTTGAAGCAGCATACAATTCTGTACACCTTTAAAAGTTCTTCATACAATTCTGAAGAAGTTAACTGCAAGAATTTAACATTGTTTTACTATAAGTTATTTACATCAAGGTGCAAAGATTAAACTTAAAAATATCTATTTGAACATTGCTTTCACTATATTTGCAAGGTGTAACGATCTTAAACAGAAAAATGCCTTTGTGATGAATCCTTAGCTCCTGAAAAACTTTGTACTGTATTGTTTAGTACAGATAGACTAAAAATAACCCTGAAATGTCACACGGCTTGCTGCATGTGCCAAGATTACACACGCAACTCGTGCCCGTGTGTTGCAGAATTCTTTTCATTGAAAAAAAAAACAATAAGAAATCAATTTTTTGGTCAAAACTTCTTGTTTTTAAAAACTTTTTTTTTTGAGAAAAAACTTTCACTTGAAGAGAAATTTGTTCTTGAAAGAAAAATTATTATTCGAAACAAAAAATTTTTTTTAAACTTTGGTGCCTAAAAGTCATAGACCGGCAAAAAATCTGTCCAGACATTTTATGAGAAGCTGAAATGCCCAAACAAATCAAAATTCTGACAATGGTAGAAATGGCTATAAGAACTTAGTGACTACATATTTGTAGTTTACAACAGATAAAATAATGGTTCTTCTGATGTGCATTAGGCATAGAAGAGCAAATTGTACCTAGTTTATAGGTACTGTAGTTTTAATCAGGGTTCTAAATTGAATGTGAGATCTGTTGGTAGAGAGAGCATGAATGTTGAGCCATTGGGATTTTCTATTGAAGTCCAACACATTTCAGTGGTCTAAATGCCCTCATTTAAGTGTTATTACAACAAAACTGATTTTTGCATTTAGCAATCATAGAAGAGGTTGCAAGAACCAGTTGGTGATTTCAAACAGGGGACCATCAAGAAAGAAAATTAAAAATCATTGGTTTGGATGAAAATAAAGTTCTAAAAAGATCAATAAGGATTAAGGTTTCAGCTTGCATTGACTAAATAAAAAATCAATGATGTGACAATAAGGTGATAGAACAGGATCATAGATGGATTGGGTAAATTAAAACCTGAAAATTGTGTTCTGTTTACATTCACAAATCCTAATATAACTATCTTGAATAAAATATTTATGGTATTATTATGGTTTTATTTGCTACTTACATATATGTTGTCATGTTCAAATCTCAACTGAATATTTTCTACAAAATTATCTTCAGTCAATGGTTCAATTAATACGGCATCTCCAACTCCTATTGTTCCATCTAATAAACTTGATGTTCCATTAAGAGCCATCAGAAATGACACACAGTATGGTACCAGTTACAATCAAATTCCTTAAAAAAGAAGAGATCTAGGCCTTCCGGTGTACCAGATCTGAAATGTTACAAATCTGAACTAAGCTAGATCACAGAAATATCTGACCATTGACCAGTAGGGTATAAATAAAACATATACATGCAGGTAGAAATTACAGCCTAAACTATAACAGTGCCCATGCCAATTTTCATTCTTGAGGATAAGCACTATTATAATTGATCATGATTGAGGATAAGCAAAGTATTAATAATGTTAACTATGCACCAGTATATCTGATATGATTGACAATGAAACATCTGCAGACTGATGTTGTCAGTATGGGAAGTCTGGGTACTGGTACCAGCATGGGTCATTGCCAGGGCCAGCAAAAGGGGGGTTCAGGGGGTACATTGTACCCGGGCCCGGAAGAGTTCAGGTTTCCACATTAAGTTTTGGTATCACACCATAGCATCGCAATCAAACTTGCCTACAGCAAAAATATCAGTCAGCCTATTCACTACTGGTAATTGCAAAACAGGTCATCCTGACGCGACCGACCTGACACGCGACAACTCACCCTGGGAATCTTGACGCTAAAGCTCCAAATTTTCGCGCTCTGCTTCTTTCTTTCTTTTTCTTCTTTTTTCTTTTCTCTTTTTCGCCCTACACCATGGCCATGCTTTTTTTCTCAAAACGATTAATGTTCAGTTATTGAGACGTAAGTATACTATTTTCCGTTAATTCCTATAATAATCGGCAAAAATAATATCATAATCGCTGCATTAATTAATTTCAATTTGCGGAGCTTGACTTTGAATTCTATTTTTAATATTTTCTTCAACATAGAATTCCTTTTAGAGCATTTTTCTCTATAAATTAACCACATATATTATTATTCATAAAATATCTATGAGGTCGTTTAATAATAGCAAAATATATTACTTTCAAACGCGGCATTCAATCATTATTTGAAACTTATCGCCAGCATTTTTACAGATTCGCTAACTTGGCTTTTGATTTTATCAAGATTCTTTTCGCGAAAATACAACTTGCTTTTGAATTGTTTCTGCAAAACAGAGATACCTATGAAGTTTGCAATTAATGGAAAATAATATACTTACGTCTCAATAACCGAACGTTAATCATTCTGAGAAAAAAAGCGTAGCCGCGGCGTAACGCAAAAAAGAGAAAAGAAAAAAGAAAAAGAAAGAGAGCAGAGCGCAAAAGTCTGTAGCTTTTGGCGTCAGGATGTCCCTAGCGCCAGAATTCCAGGGGTGAGTTGTCTCGCGTCAGGTCAGTCGCGTCAGAATGTCGCGGATTGTGGTAATTGGCAGGGCATGGTATGGAAGACGATTTTTCCATAATCCATACTGGCAATTTTCTTCCATTCCATTTCCATTCCATACTAAAAATCTTCAATTCCATACTAAAACTTTCTTCCATATTCCATTCCATACCAAAATTTTCTTCCATATTCCATTTCATACTTCCATACCAAAGAAATTTTAGACTGGAAGCAATGCAACTTATATTTTGTTGCTTTGCACCTTTGCAATGTTGTAAGCAACTGCTCGTCAAGTTGCGCCAACAATACTGAGATGCAACGGCCGGTATCTGGTATACCGGTACATATTGCACATGATTTAATGCATAGGCGTAGCCTAGATTTTGGATTGGGGGAGGGCTAAACCGCAAATCACATGCAATAGCGTCATCAGAAGTTTTCGAAAAAAGGGACTTTTAATGGGACAAAGAATGAAACATCAAAAGCCGAAGGTCTGATTTGGCTCGTAACCATGATTTTCTAAAAAGGAAGGACTAAAACCGCAAGTTTAAAATTTTTCTATTCTATCAAAATTGGGAGACGTAGTAAGCAAATTAGTGCAACTCAAACATGTCACACACAGGGCGTGGAAGCGGAGCCCTCAGCTGTCGGAGGAAATGGGAGTCTGCGGGTGAAGCACCGAGCTGCTGGGCGATTTTTTGTAATTTTTTGGTGAAAGAACAAAACTTTTGAGATTTGAAAGCCAATTGAACAAATCACTCCCTTTACTTCAGGTCAAGTCCAAAACACGTTTAAAATTTTGCATTTTGGGGTTAATGTTTGTGACTTGGCCCAAGCTACGGAAATCAAGATACATTGCTTTCTGCAACATTTTTAGCATAAAATAACGCACACGAAGATTTGCCTTTGAAGATTTTTGTTTGTCATGAAAATAACCAGTTTTAGGAATATATGTACGACAGGGGCCCATGCACCCTTGATTCAAATTCAATAATTTGTTCAATAAGCATTTCCCCTTGCTAGGTTTTTTCAAAAGCATTTTGTCACATGAAAACTGACGAGATGGAGGTGGATTGTTATTTAAAGTTGGTAATTGGAACGACCGACGCTCGCGTCACGTGTTTCTCTGTTTTTACTTGGCCATTTTCCAACTAACGAGCGCGAAATTTCAAACTTTTGCTTACAACTCCAGAACGATTGGGTCTAGCAACATGAAATTTGGACAGCAGTTTGAGATTAATGAGTTGTATGTTTGTACCAAATTTCAACGCAATAAGTCACGTAACTTCGGTTAAAGAACCCGAAAACCGCCCCGCAAGTTTGGCATAAAAAGCGGTCTCAGTCAAAAACGGCTTAAGTACTGCAAAAAATATTTCATAGGCTTGTATGTCTCAAGATACCCTTTCATCCCAACCAACCCACTTTTGGCCGCGATGAGGTTTATTTCTTTTTTTTTCCTTTTTTTTCTTCCTAAATTTTGTACGCTCTTCTTCTCCTAAACCACAAAACATGGAAATATAATTTTTGTGTAAAGTTGTTGAGCTGCAAATGCAATTTTTTCTTCCAAAATTTTTTGGGGCAACTCCACCAGGAACCCCCCCAAAAAATCAATTTTTTGAACAGCTCAAGCTAGGGTGCTAGTTCTTTTTGATATCAGAAGATATTTAACAGACAAATATTTTGACATAGTTTGGGGGTGCTACCCCTCCCGAGGACCCCCCCAAATGGACCCCCCAAAAATCAATTTTTTGAACGACTTAACTTAGAGTGCCAGTGTTTTATGATATCAGCAGATATTTAACCGACAAATGTTTTGACATAGTTTGGGGGTGCCACCCCCCCGGGGACTTCCCCAAATGGACCCCCAAAAATCAATTTTTTGAACGGCTCAACTTAGAGTGCCAGTGTTTTTGACATAGTTTGGGGGTGCCAACCCCCCAAATGGACCCCCAAAAATCAATTTTTTTAACGGCTCAAGCTAGAGTTCTACTTTTTTTTGATATTAGCAGGTATTTAACAGGCAAATATTTTGACATAGTTTGGGGGTGCCACCCCCCTGGGACCCCCCAAAAATCAATTTTTTGAATAGCTCAACTTGGGTGCCAGTCTGTTTTGATATCAGCAGATATTTAACAAACAAATATTTTGACATAGTCTGGGGGTGCCACCCCCCCGGGGACCCCCCAAAATCAATTTTTGAACAGCTCAAGCTAGGGGGCCATTGTTTTATGATATCAGGAGATATTTAACTGACAAATATTTTGACTCTACTTTTCTGGAGGTTTCATAATCAGATATTTTTGAATAATTGCTGATTTTACGGTAGACAAAAAGTACTTTTGAGCGTCACAGCATTAGCTATGCGTCGGTTGTTCACTCGGTTTGCTGGCAAACTCCCATCTAGTTTAAAGTTATTTATAGTTGGTACATTGGATGCAATAAATGGTTAACAATGATGTTATTGCAATATAAAAGTTAGCTAGGGGTCTAAAACAAATTATTGCATAAAAAAATTAGATGAGGGCCTGAGATCGCACCTTTTAAAACAAAAACACTGAATTTCTGCCGGCTTGAATATTTATATTGCTTGGTAAAAATTTAAATTGAGAGGGCCTGGGCTCCCTGGTCGTCAACATTAATATTAAGTTATCGCTAATTGTCGTTGTATGCTAGTATTGTTGAACTCGAAAAACGCTAAAAGAAACTGAATAAATAGGCTTTGTGTCATCATTTTTATCATTGGTAGCTTTTTAATTGGGGGGAGGCAGGGGGCCCGGGCCCCTTGGCTATGCCTATGGTTTATTGATTACCGTACTAATTTGCTTTCACATCAACTAGAACATTTACCCTGGTAGACATATCAAACTTTAACACCAAAAACGAATTACTACAAGCTTAAAAACTAAAAATATAAATAAAATTAAGCAGAAACTGGGATGAATTAGCAAATACGAGTTTTTGTGATGATGCAAAACAAAATTTATGACTGGGCAAATTGTCAATCTCAAAATAAAAAAAACAAGTCAAACCTATCAAGGTCAACAACTGTAATATCAATGCTGCAATTAAATTACAATGTACTTACAATGATGCAATACGAACACTGTTTGCGCAAAGTACACAACCAAAGTACCGCGCTTTGTCGACAAATAATATGTGTAGATATTGAAGTTGTGTACTTCTGTGACAATACTATTTATCAGGAAGGCTTTATTTCACCAAAAATTTTTATCTACTTTTTTATTAATTCTGACTCAAATCTAACCCAAACTCAAATGCTTACTCTAAGACTATTCTCAAATCAAACCCTAACCTAAACCCTAATCTTAATCCCTAAAAAAGCTAATGAAAAAGCGGGCATGAATATTTCTCATTTTCATTTTATTCTCTTTAACTTGACCATTTTCGGTGAAATAGTCGCTACCTATTTATCACTACCCAACATCGGCATGTATTTTTCTGCGAATACAATGCACAAAATCTAGTATGGAATTGGTATGGAAGTATGGAAGATTGTCTTCCATTCCATTCATGAAATCTTCCATTCCATGCCCTGGTGATTGGTCATTGTTTTTGCTACACAGCCTTTAGGGCATCTTCTATGGTATAACAATGTATGAGGGCCCACATTTCCAAAGATCCAAAAGCATTTCAACTGCAGAGAGCGGAATCAAAGTTGACATACTATACTACTTTCATTAAGCAACTCACTCTGTCTGTATAAATTTAATACGAATTTGGGTTTGTGAAGTCTATAATTGCAAATGACTTCTTGAAACTTTTATCAGTGAAATATTTGGATTTGCAGTATTAAAGTCATTATATTGTATAATATTGTGTCAATGTCATCATCCCCCACTTTACATACTTTCTTTCATGTATATCACATTTTCTGCTTGTCAATTTAAGCAAGTTTGGGGCTGGGATGTTGATCAAATGCTGTATTTTACCCTCGAGAAACATAAAAAGTGTTAAAGCTTCCGAGGCTCTGCTCCAGACCCTGCTGGGGGAGCTCACAGCACTTCCCCAGACCCCCTAGCTGGATTTAAACCAATTTGATGTCTAGTTGTGTTTTTCATAGGTCCTAACTCTATGCAAATATCATTATCCCCTCACTTTTAAATGAAGATCTACACTCATCGTACAAAAAATGATTCAACGACATGGTCCCCGATAAGGCTTCGGGGGCCCGGTATCGACCTTTGTACCCCCTGGAAAAGTTTTTTTCTGAGGCCATGGTTATTGCTATCAGTATTGCTATGCCAGTATAGATATCAGTGTATCAGTATTGCTATGTCAGTTTGAGAATCAGTACTGCTATGTTAGTTTGGGTAGCAGTGCTCCACTAAGCTGGTTTTTGCCAGCGAATCAGCTGTTTGTTTTATTAAAGGCAAATAAATTTTAGCAATATCATAAATGCATCTTTAGAACAATTGATAAATTTGTTGAAATATGACTTTATATATAGAATTCATTAATACTGAATCAGTTCAAAATTTAAGGCACATTAACATATTGTTACGGGTTTGGGCTCATTTATTTTGAGAAAATTAGAGCACCAGCAGGTTAGTCAAAAAGTTAGAGGGAATACTTAGGTAGTTTAGTTGGATAGTTTTTTTTTTTCTGCAATGAAGTAAATTGTTGGATTACACTAATTCTTCTTCTTTCTTCATTGCTTGCTTTTCCATGAGGGTTGCAGGGGCAACAGATCAAGATAAAGCCACTACACTTCACGGGTGCCATCACATCCATCCATTTGCTTGAGTGAAGTCTCAAGCAATTTCATCAAAGATCCTCAGCATAATTAGTCCATCTCGTTCTAGGTCATCCAAGTGGTATTCTCCCATTTGCATTGGCAAGTAAAGCTTGTTTGGGGAGTCTTTCGAGGCATTCTGCTTACATGGCCAAACCATCTAAGCTGAGATCTTTCAATTCGAAGAAATGGCTCGATGTCAAAAGATTTTCAAATCTCGTAGACTATGCACCTTACAGTGTAACTCCTTTCATTCTTTGTAAAAACCTCATTTTGGACGCTTGCACTAGTGATCGCACTCTTTCGGTCATTACCCAGGCAAGACTCATGATCATAAGTGAGAATGGGGACAAAAACAGTTTTGAAAATCGAGAGCTTTGCTTTTTCTGACAATTCTCAATTCATGACAACCGAATAGTGCAAAGCTTGCATTAATGCACTAGCTTTGCCTATTTGGGTACTCAGTTCATCTTCTTGCCTTCCATCACTCTTGAATGCAACCCCAAGGTACTTGAACTTCTCTACCTGCTTCAGTGTCGCTCCATTCACTTGTAACATGCACTGATCAGAATTTCTTGAAAGATGAAGTACCTCAGTTTTGGCCGTGCATATTTTCATTCTGGCTGTGTTGCATGCATCTGCAAAGCTATTTAATGCATGCTAGAGGCCAGATTCTGCAGAAGTAAGCAGAACCAAATCATCAGTAAATAGCAGACGACTGATCTTGCAATTTTTAATCATGGCACACTTATTAGCTTGGCTACTTTTGACGATCCAATTCATGTAAACAATGAAAAGGAGAGGTGACAAAATGCACCCTTGCCGTAGTCCCAACGCCCACATGGAACAACTTTGATAGCTTGCCATTTACCCGAACACAAACCTCCTGTCGGCAGTAGAATGACCTAATGGCACATAACAAATGATCATTAACACCATACTCCATTTACCCGAACACAAACCTCCTGTCGGCAGTAGAATGACCTAATGGCACATAACAAATGATCATTAACACCATACTCCCGCAAAACCTTCCAAAGTTTATCCCGAGGAACTCAGTCACATTCTTTCTCAAGATCAGCAAAGCATGCAGAGAGATCTTTGCCATACTCCCAAGATCTTTCGAAGATTTGCTTCAGAGTGAAGATTTAGTCCGTGGTGCTGTGACCCAGACAAAAACTGCAATGAGCATCCTCCAGTTTTGATTTTTTTATTAGTCTGCATTTCGTTTCAAGGTATTTGGCATATACTTTCCCTGGAAAACTAAGGAGTTTACACATTGCTTGTGATCACCTTTCTTGAATATCAAAATAATCACACTTGTTTGCCAATCTCTGGAAGTTTTGCCATACTTGCACGCAACTTGACACTTTCGCGTTGATCAAAGAATTTCAACATCTTGGGTCTGATTTCATCTTCACCAGCAGCTTTTCCAGATTTTATCCCTTTAATTGTCGTTGCCACTTCTGCAGTGAAAACTTCCTCTTCCCCTAAACGTGTCACTTCCTGTGTGTCATGAGTTGATGCCTTTACAGGATTCAGAAGATCTTCAAAGTATTCTCTCCATCATGAAAGGATTTCATTCTCATTTGTTAGAATGCTATGTCTGCAGAATCCTTGATGAAGTACGATACACTGTGACACTACATTTTTTTATGTAAACCAAACGAAAGATGGTCAGCCAAAATACTTTGTTTGCCGAAAAATAGTTGGAATCCAACCAACGACCAAACTCTTCCAATGACTTCTTTGATTTCTCTACTGCCAAAGTTGCCGCTCTTTGCGCCTTCAGTATATAGGAATTGCAAATGAGACGACGATCTGTCTGGTAGCAAGGCCTTCAGGCTTTGAATGTACCGGTATCTTTCTTCGCTTGAATAGCTTCTTAAACCTCTTGGTTCCACCAAGGCTGAAAATGTTCTTTTCTCACTATCGCCTGGTGTAGATGAAGGTGTTCTTTTCTCACTATCACCTGCAACTCTTAGCCGTTTTTGCCCACAACTTTTTGTAGCTGATGAAATGATTGCTGAGATTACACTAATTGAAAAAGCAATTGATCAAACGATCAAATCTTATAACTGATGAAACTGTGTTAATAAATAAAATCATAAGCAATGTCAGATATGCTACTTGCTAGCCCTTAACTACCAGTAAACGTTAAAGTTAAAGTACCGTGAGTGTTAAGTTAAGATGGTAGGCTAAGCAAATACCGGTATTATATACCGTACAACAGGCCCACAATATGAATACCGAGCCAAGTCAATTGACCGCGACAAACTGACCACGAACAAACTGACCGCGAACCAACGATTTTGTTACAGTGATTTTGTCACCGATTTTGTCGTGGTGATTTCGTCACAAAGTGAGGGTTTGGGCAAGATGGCTCTGGGAATAGTAAAAATATATGTAGGATCGCCCTTCTGGCCAATCAGCATTGTTCACAGTCAGTTTGTTCGCAGTCAGTTTGTCGCGGTCAGTTGTCGTGGACCCTATGAATACACTTACAGTCTCATTTTAACTATAAACATGAAACCAAACCAGAAAGCAGTACCGGTATCATTACAATTATCAAATCAATATGGTATCTCATACCTGATACACCCATCAAACAGCAAAGTTAATTCAAGTAACGGCCAATACTGCTGACTGGCAAGTTTTATATTTGGCAGCGGCTGCTGTTAGGCTATGTAAAAATAAGAAAATCGCTATCCTAGCCCTAACCCCAACCTTAAACCTAACCTGAACTCTAACCCTAACGTTCATCCTAACCCAAACTCACAATCTAACCTAAACCCTAATGATAATTTAAAAAATAAGAGTAATTGAGCATTTGAGTGCTCACTTTTTGCTCTCTTTTGTTCTCTTTATCAGTTTATGGGCGTTATGTACGGTAACCTATTACTAGCCACTACCGGTAACTTTTTATTTTGCCGAGGCTACAATTCCATCTCGAATATTTGCCAGTTGATACATATATATGTTTTTTGTTTTTTTTATTAAGTCCGACGCTTAGGTGTCAGGTTAACACCCAAACAATTGAAGGGGAAAAAAAGTAAAAACTAGACCTACATGCAAGGTACGGTACCTGGTAGGTCTACCGCTCAATACAGATACAAAGGTGCAAAAATTTCATTGCAATATTTGAAACATTGAAAGTTACATACAGTAGTTTACAGACAGTAAAAAATCAACTGGCAAAAATATACTGGAACGGTAGCCTATTCTCTACCAGTGATGGCCAGTGGTAAAAAGTGGACTAATGGACAAAAAATGGACAAACGATTTTGTCCTTTTATTCCCCTTAAAACAACAGTTTTGACACCTCCACATGACTCAGCATCGAATTCTCCACACACCCAGTGGGTTGCCATGGTGGCACAAGCCGTCGCTATGGCAACAACGACGTCATAAAACCATGGCCAAGCGATTTTGACCCCCTATTCCCCTTTGTGCCACTGTTTCAACACTGTCACATGACTCAGCATCGAATTCTCCACACACCCAGTGGGTTGCCATGGTGGCACAAGCCGTCACTATGGCAACAACGACGTCATGTTTTGTCCAAAAACCATGGCCAAGCAATTTTGACCCCCTATTCCCCTTTGTGCCACCGTTTCAACATTTCAACAACAATGATGTGATATATCCAGTAAATTTTGTAATGATGAGGCCAAGCTCTACAGT
Source organism: Trididemnum nubilum (assembly GCA_963965965.1). Taxonomy (NCBI): domain Eukaryota; kingdom Metazoa; phylum Chordata; class Ascidiacea; order Aplousobranchia; family Didemnidae; genus Trididemnum; species Trididemnum nubilum. The sequence continues at coordinate 35,312,061 of OZ014472.1, read as the reverse complement.
TTTCGATTTTCGTCCGTTTCTTGTTTAGGTTTTTACTTTTGTTTGAAAAAGAATGTATTTTTCCGCATTTTTATAAGTCCATATCTTTGTTAAGTATACTGCAACAAAATCATAAAAGTTTTGCTCAAAAACTGTCGTTTCAAAACAGAGTTTTACTTCTTGACAAAAATGTTTTCGGAAAGCTTTTGTCCAGCGTATGACAGTCTGGAGTGTGCGGATATGGACATATTAAAATGCAAAGGTAATTAAACATAGCCTACTTCTTCATGCAGAAGAAAAAACGTACAAATGCAAGCCAAAACCCGATGTAATGTAAATTTACCAATAGTATAGTAGTCAGAATTATGACTATCGAGCATGGTTGCTTTTTGTGTGCAAGGCGAAAGGCATGTTGGATCAAAAATGGAAGTGGATTGCAGTTCTCATCGATTGTGCAAGTCAGAGGTGGAGTCGAGGACACAAGGCTCGAGGCCAAGGCCAAGAACACAAAAAAAAATCCGAGGCCAAGGACAGCCTTTCCGAGGACAGACACTCTTGAGGCCAAGGACAGGAATGTTCGAGGCCAAGGCCAAGGACCGAGGACACAAGCGCAAGTGCTCTACAAAAAAAAAAAAAAGGTCTTCACAAAAATTTTTCAGGCGATCTCCACAAAAAAACGTTTTCCAAAAAATTTTTCAAGCGCTTCACAACATTTTAACAATTCAAAAAAATAGTGCTGTCCTCGAGCCGAGGACAGGCCAATTTTCGAGGACTTGAGGCCTCGAGGCCAAGGCCAAGGACTTCAAAATGTGACCTCGAGGACGTCCTCGAGGCCAAGGACGTCCTCGAGAACTCCACCTCTGGTCCAACTGACATTTCTGTTTCGGTAGAAAAATTTAAACTGAATTGGTTCAATTTGAAGAAATTCATTGGTAAAAAAAATGGTGACTCTTACAATAAAGAGCTATCAAAGACCGGCAGTGGTCCTCGCAAAACGGTAAATTCTGCCAAATCTGGATTAGTTTCGCCCTCTAATAAACTAAAATGGGTTTTCTTCATTTCAAAATTTCTCTCCTCGTTCATACGAGCCGTAAGTTCCTACAACAAAGCCATGATGAATCAGGCAATAATGTGTGGCTTGCTTTTTTTCCTCTACTACCTACTAACAACCTGCGAAACAAATGTAATTGTCAGCAAAAAAACTTCGGTAGATTCTACGAGTGGTCAGAGCATCAGTGATTTTTTTCGCAGATTCGGGCTAGTTCACAAACAATTTGAGCCATTTTCAGTTTTTTTTGAAGAAGAAGAAAAACGTTCGTACGAACAAAAATGTTAGTACCGAACAAACAAATTTTCGGCCGAAAAAAATTTTTGAAAAAAAATTCAAAATCTCCGTAAAAATTTCCGAATAAAAAAATCTTCGGTGGAACAAAAAAATTTTCGGCGGAAGATTTTTTTGTAAAATATTTACGAATATTCGGAAAAAACAAAAGTCTTCAAAACGAAGATTCGTAAATTTTATTCGTAACGAAGACCACAGCATGCTAATTTCACAAAACCAGGGTGTCGAACCGTTTCAAATAACGGTTCGGGTTCGGGTTCAGGTTTAGCTCCTGCTCAAAATATTTTAACGGTTCAGGTTTGGTTCAGGTTCACCTGAGCACCATTTTCGAGGTTCAGGTTTGGTTCAGGTTCACTCAAGTAAAATATTACTGGTTCAGGTTCGGTTCGGGTTCATTGACTTAAAATTTAACTGCCGTTATTCGTTTCTTCCAGAAAAAAAAAGGAGAAATTGCGGATCCTGTCGATGATCACCACTGCTCTTATTGTGCGTGTACCAGCGCCAGCGGCATCCGGATATGGAAAAATATATTCTTACTTTTGTTAGGGGTTCAGGTTCGGTTTGGGTTCACTTGAGCACAATTTTGAGGGTTCAGGTTTGGTTCAAGTTCACTGAAGTAAAATTTTGCTGGTTCAGGTTTGGTTCGGGTTCACCAAAATGAAACGGTTCATTCGGGTTTAAGGTTCGGGTTCAGGTTCGGTTCGATACCCTGCACAAAACACGAACGTTCGTGCTTCGAATTTCACAAAATTTCACTAAACACGAATTTCACAAAACACGAATGTAGTTTCAGAACATGTTTGTTAAATCACAGTAGTATTTTGCGTCATACTTAATAAAAATTGAATTCAAAAGTTGCATGTAAAAAAAAAAAAGTTGCATTCTTAAAATTTCTCAAAACAGCTTAAAAAATTATACAACAAAAATTTTTAGTATTTATGAAGCTGCAGGAAGCTATGAAAAAAGTTGCAAAAACTTGCCATAGTAATTAGGTATAATTAAAATATAAAGTCAGCCTAGCTTGTAGTAGCCTTAATGTAATAAGATAACGGAGTAGTGTTTTTGAGTCATGTTGCAATATGGTTAAAGAAAATAACCTCCCTACTGAAACTACTAATTCATAATTACACTATTACGATTCGTACTAAACGACACTCATTCATTCAACCACAAATCATAATAAACATCCATATCCTGATGCCATCAGTTTTAATCTACGTATGATTAAAAACAAAGCGAAAGTCAAGCCAGCTGCATAAAAACCCAAGCAGTACCTATCAATTAAAATGGATATAAGCAATCAGTTATCTAGCGCATCACCAGCACTATTGTCTAAAGACTAATTGTCTATCTACTGACTGTACAGCCAGAATCAAACAGTGGACCCCACTTTCAGACACACTATATCTGATCCAAACATAACGCAGACATACTGTACTGTAGCTAGCATTTACGTTATCAACCGCACCATCCCTGAACTTTTGAAAAGAAATTTAAAAGCAAATTCCTACATAAAATTATAACTAAAATTAGTATACGCTTCAAATTCATAGAAAATATGACTCCGACTATTAAAAACCCAAGGTTTTATGCTATTCACTTCCGTATTAATACTTTATTAAAAACTTTTCCGTTTCATTTATTTTGATCTGCTTCATCAATATTTTAATAGTTTCATTAGCTTCGGGCAAGAAGAATATTTTAGTTTTTGACTTTTTTTGCCGAATAGCTGACATTCACCGAATTATTTGTGTTACTATCAAAGATGGCAGTGCGGTACGGTACGCTGGTATGGTGCGGTTGAAGGTGCGAGGTGCGTAGTACACAAATTCTGAACATAACGTACTGCCTTCCTTGGTTACCGTTACTTTCCAACACTCACTATTTTGCAAAATGAAATTTATTTCAAAACAATCAACTAAGTCATTTTCGTTATGTTGATATGATTCGCAGCGCAGTCTTTGAGCATTCGACATAGTCTCGCTGCTACCTCCATGGGTTCGCAGCGCAGTCGCTATCAATTTGATGTTCCATTCGCAGCAGAGTCGCAGTTAAAGTCGCCAAAGTGTGAGAGCAGCATAACCATAAATGATGAATGGAAGACTCTGTCATGAATCACCACTAGATAGGTCATCGCTGTCATCTAGAAAGCAATATGAACTACTTACAAAAAGGTGAATAGTTGCACAATAATGACATACTGTAATTAAAATTATATTAACGGAAGTAATAAAACGTATACCGTACCAATCTAAAAATACGAAATAAAAATTCACTAATAGAGCTATAATCAATTAATACTGTGCTTACACTATTTTGTCATATTCTATATCAGACTTTTAGCAAAAGCTGAGACCACATTATTGGGTCCATTACTACAACCAGGCATAGGCGTAGCCAGGGGCCCAGGCCCCCCCCCCCCAATTAAAATACCACCTATGATAAAAATTACGACAACGTAGGCTAGCGCTGTTTAGTTGCAGTTTTTTTTTAGCAATTACCTACATAAGAGTAATTAAGAATAACATTAATGACGATGAGGGAGCCCCGGGGCCCCCAACTAACAACCAGGGGGTCCCAAACTAACAACTGTGGGGCCCAAACCAACAACTAGGGGTCCCGGGGCACCTAACTGATAACCAGGGGGCCCCTAGGGCCCCTAACTGACAACCAGGGGGCCCAAGGGCCCCTAACTTACAACCAGGAGCCTTGGGGCCCCTAACTAACAGCCAGGGGCCCCAAAGCCCCTAACTAATAACCAGGGGACCCGGGGCCCCCAACTGACAACCAGGGAGCCCTGGGGCCCCTAACTGAGGACCAGGGGGATCTAGGGCCCCTAATTAACGACCAGGGGGGCACAGGGCTTCTAACTGACAATCAGGGGTACCTGAGGCTTCTAACTGACAACCAGGGATCCCCAGAACCCCTGACTGACGACTAAGGGTCCTGGGTCAGGAGCCCCTTAATTCAAATTTTTAATAATTTATATGCAAAACCTGTAAGAAATTTAGGAGTTTTTCCTAAAAGTTGCAACCCCAGGCCTTCGTTTAACGTTATTATGAACTTAATGCTATAACACAGGCGGTAATGCAAACCCCCCAATTGAAATACTACCAATGCTAAATGTAATGAGAGCATAGCCAATACGTTGTCCTTGTCCGGAATTGCAGTTTCTCTAATTTAGGATTTAGGCGTACAAAAGTAAGTAATAATAATGACGACCACGTGTCCACGTCATAATAATGTCATGCCATTCTTTTTACGTTTCAAAAAACTGTCAAGCGACTTGACTCAAGCCCTCCACGCTTTGGAAAAAAAGTTATTTTAAGTTTGCTTTAAATGTTTTTTATGAAAAAACTTAAGGGCGCGATCTTATCCCAAAATCATAGACGAAGCCAGGGGGGTGGCCCAGGAGTAAAAAAAAGCTATTTTAATCCCATTTTTACAAACATTTTTAACAAACATTTTTCCAAAACAAACATTTTTTTTCAAAAGCTTTCCAAAACAATTTTTTCATTTTCCAAAACAATTTTTTTCCAAAACAAACATTTTTTTCCAAATTTTACAAAAATCGCCCAGCGGCTGGGGGCTTTGCCCCCAGACACCCGTCTGTGACACGTTTTTGGCTTTAAAATGTTAAAAATCTAGTTGTTTTAAAATGGCTCTGAACTCGTGCGAAATGTGATCCAATGGGATTTAAATAGTTTTTTTTTTCCAAAAACTTACAAAAATCGCCCAGCGGCTGGGGGCTTTGCCCCCAGACCCCCATAGCCATCGGCGGCTGGGGGCTCTGCCCCCAGACCCTCGTCTCTGATATGTTTGAGTACACTAGCTTACTCAACACGTCTTCCAAGTTAGACTTTTACATTTTTCAACAATTAGTTTTCGCCCTCTCCCTTTACCAAAATCTTGGCAAAGTGCTATCAGGCTACGGCTTCAGATCTTCCATTCTACGATATCTTTGCCCCACAAAAAATTACTTTTTCGAAAATTTCTGATGACGTCATTGCGTGTGATTTGTGGTTTGGGCCCCCCCAATCAAAAATCCTGGCTACGCCTATGGCTGATGTAACTATTGAACTTTTGATTAATTTTTTACAACGTGAAACTGAACTTGAAGAAAGCTTAGCGGGCAAAAGTAATAACATGGCACGCCAGAACATTAAACCTAAACGATTTACGCACTCTGCTGTCAATCAAATCCGCTCTGAACCTAAAGACTGTTGCGCATTATGCGGATTATCTTCTCACAGGTTTATAGATTGCTCTAAATTCAAAGCGTATACCCCCCTTGAACGAACAGATGCTATGAAACGTCTTGGCAGGTGCTTCACTTGTTTGGCCATAAAACACCGGGACCCGAGAGACTGCCGGTTCAGGCGCAAGTGTGCGAACTGTGGTAAGTACCACCACACGACTTTGGCATGAGTTTCGAATGCGCCTACGACCCCCTACCACAAGCAAAAAAGCTCTCCTCTAAACCTTGCTGCATCTGAGTTTCAACCCTCCGTGGAATCTACAACAAACTCTATACTTAACGTCACGACTGTAAACGAACTAAAATTTAACTTAAAGTATTCCCCCGCAACTTACGTAGAGTTATTAGGTAGCGATGGCGTCTGGCGAAGAGCTGTCGCATTGTTTGACTCTGGCAGCGACGTGACCCTCATCAAGAAAGAAGTTGCAAGAGAACTCCAATTGGAAAGACAGCCCCACAAGTTCACTTTCAGAGCGGCAGGAGGCGGTTACTGCTCTGCCGATGCTGCTTTGGTCTCCTTGTGGATTCGACGCTGTGACAAGCCATCAGCAAGATTCAACATCTCTGCGATTGAACTTGAAAGACCTGCTCACAAAATACCTTGCCTGGGAGACCAAATCTTCAAGCAGTATCCTTACCTGGAATCTGTCCAGTCTTGCTTGCCTCAAGAATCAACAGAAGTGGACATCCTAATTGGATATGACTACGCAAGCTTAACCACACGTGTCAGCTACCTTCAGCATACCGTCAACAGTGAAGACTACCCTCAAGCCGCCGAAACGTTATTGGGTTGGTACATACTGTACTTGGTCCTGTGGGAAATACCACCAACCATTATCACGCCAATGTGCTACGTTTGCGACTTCAAGAGGACGATCCGGTGGACACTCGGTCTTTGTATGAAGCTGATGTATGCGGAGTCAAACCAACGCGTATTTGTGCTTGTTCTGACAAGGAGGTCAAGGAGTCATACTTTCTTAAGCATACTAGAGAGTAGAGACACTATTCGCCAGACAGAAGAAGGGAGAGTCGAAGTATCACTACCCTGGAAAGAAGGCTTTCTTTCCAGCTTGAATTGTAACAGAGACCAAGCCATGTCAAAACTTAACTCCCTGGAGCGACGGTTGGAGAAATCAAATCTTGCTGACACCTATGAGCAAGAGATGAGCACTATCATAAGTGAATTTGCTGAGCCAGTCCCAGAAGAAGATGTTGCTCAAAGAAGAGGATGGTACCTAAATCACTTCCCAGTTTTACGCCCCGGCAAGTCAACTTCGTGCCGTGTCGTCTGGAACTCCGCCGCTGTTTATGATGGTCTTGCTCTCAACGATGGCCTCTTTGAAGGTCCAGACTTGTTGAATAATCTTTTCATGGTTTTGGTAGCTAGGCGTTCTGAAAAGTCAGCCATGGTTGGAGACATTAGGAAGATGTTCAATCAAGTGCAATTGGCTGTCCCAGACCGAGCTTATCACCGATTTTTGTGGAGGAATAAAGACTCTTCTCAACCGCCGAAAGATTATCAATGGAAGAGACTGCCGTTTGGAGACAAACCGGCGCCGGACTTATCTATTAGCGCACTTCACTTCTTGGCTGACAAACTTTCCGCTACCTACCCCGATGCTCCGGAAATAATCAAACACAATTGCTATATGAATGATCTCGCGTTCTCCGTGAAATCTAATCAAGACGCCCTGCGATTGAAAAGCGAGCTCAACATCATTTTGTCTTCGGGAAAGTTTGCTGTCAAGGGCTGGCACTCAAATATCAAAGATGTGGATGAATTTCCCCGATGAACGTTTCACCGATGTATTGGGTCTGCACTGGAACAAGGGACTGGACGTCATTCAAGTTAAAGTCCCCACTTTTGCTGCGCCAAAAGTGATCACTAAACGAACCATGCTCTCCTGTATTGCCAAACTATGGGACCCTCTAGGAGCTCTTGCACCGGTCACGGTGAGCTTACGTATACTCATGCAGTCATTGTGGTCCAGAAACTTGACTTGGGATGAACCAGTAGATGAAAACACCGCTTCGGAATTTGTCAAACAAATGGAAGACATCGACCAGCTACAGTCATTTTGGTTTAATCGCTGTATCATATCCGCACCTAGCAACGACTTGATCGAACTTCACGGATTTTGTGACGCCGGAGAACAAGCGTACGGCGCCGTCATTTGGCTTAGATATCCCTCTGAACAAACTTTTACTGTAAACTTTGTGACCGCAAAGGCTTATGTAGCACCAGTTAAAAAACGCTCTATCCCGCGATTAGAACTAATGGCAGCTGTCATTCTCGCGCGCTTAGTGACGGTCATTAGAACTATTATTGACATAGCATAAATTACTCTGTGGACTGATAGTGCAACTGTCCTGCATTGGTTGCAAACCCCTGTATCACACTTTAAGCCTTTTGTTTCAACCCGCGTGCAGGAAATTAACGAAAGTGTACCTGAAGCCCCTGATTGCTTTTGCTATATTAAATCAAGTTTGAACCCCGCGGATGCCCTAACAAAACCTATTCATAATTTTAAGCTTTCGAAGTGGCATCATGGTCCTAATTTTTTGTTCCAAGCTAGTGAGCATTGGCCGTCTGACTTGCCCCCTAAAACCCAGACTCGTGCTTGTGATGAGGAAAAGAAAAAATCTTCACTTAATGTACTTAACGTTACTTCAACTGATAACTTTGAAAACAAACTGCTGAAACGAATTAGCTCTTGGCCAAAGTTGTTAAGAGTAACTGCTTGGATTTTACGACCTGTGCTTGATACCGATTTACGGCTTAATGTTTTAAGTGCTAACGAACTGCGTTATGCTAAACTGTGTTTGTTCAGACTCGCGCAAAGTGACCTAAGAAAACCTGAGTCTCAAATTATCAAAGACAAATTTAATCTTGAACCTTCCACGAATTAAAAGGGACTTATGCGAATTCACGGACGATTAGACAATCTCTCAGATTGTGAATCGACACACCCAATTGCTTTGCCTGCGAAAAGCAAAGTTACTAAACTTTTTGCCGAACATATGCATCAAAGTCTAGGACATTTAGGCTACCGTGTTGTGATTACCAACTTACGCCAAAACGATGTTTACATTTTACGTGGAAAGCAATTACTTAAATCCATTGCTTCAAAATGTATCAAGTGCCGTATTGATCGACGCGACTTATTGCAGCAACAAATGGGACAATTACCGACATTTCGACTTAAACATCCTTGTCCCCCGTTTAAGCGTGGCCACCGAAACAACAGGTTTAACTCTGTACCTCTCGATCTATTTGGCCCAATAAAAATTAAGAGAACTAGAAATGTGACTATTTGTGCTTGTGTTCTTGCAATTGCATGCAATGTAACTCGAGTTATTCATCTAGAAATTGCTGAGACTCAATCTACTAATGATTTTTTGTTAGCTTGGAGACGTTTGGTCACCAAACGTGGAATTCATCCAACACAAGTGTATAGTGACCAAGGCAAAACTTTTATTGCAGCTCTAACTCCATTGAAACAATGGTTGTGTAGCTGGAATGAACGAAGTGTTCATAATTATATGAGTGCAAACGGAACCGATTTTCACTTCACTTGGGACTTTAATATACCCAAACCTAGCCATATGAACGGTTCTATTGAATCTTTGATTCGTAGCTGTCGTAAAGCGTTTAATGCTGCTTGTAATTATTTGAAACACTCGTACACATATCCCGAATGGGAAACTATCATTGCTGAATCTAACTACCTTGTTAATTCCAGACCACTGTTTCCGGACAATGCGGACAATTTGGATGAAGAACCGATCACAGGAAACTCGTTGCTATTTTCCAACAAACAATGCCCACCTCCTCAACCTATGAACAATGAAACTGTTGATCTGAGAGTGCATATCAAAGCTGTTCAAGCTTTCATAAGATAATTCTGGAAATGTTGGCTCCATAATATGCCACCTCAATTGCTCTTCAGATCGAAATGGTTTCGACCACGTGACAATTTAAAGATTGGTGATTACGTAATTGTCTTACAACCTGGTCTGAAAGGTCAATCTGCTCCAAGAAGTTTATGGGAACATGCCGTTGTAATTCAAGCTTTCCCTGGTGATGACGGACGAGTTCGTAAAGTCGAACTAAAACTTTCTGGACAGCGAACTCTTATTCGACCTATTCACAAACTATGTCTAATTGCCACAGCTGAAGAGCTCGGTCAAACCACTAACTAATTTTTTTGATTGCTGAACTGCCGATTTATTTGATCAATGTTTTGTAAACATTTTGCGTTCATTCTTGCGTTTTGTGTAGTTACTATTGCGTTCTTTTTTTTTTTTTTGTGTAGGCTTATCCAAGTGTTGTTTTGCCCCTCCTGTTTGCCTTACCCTTCCTAAGATTGGTAGATTTGCGACTCAGGATCGTACCTTAGTGCCGACTCGCGCCTTTTGCCTTGCTTGATTTTTTTTTGTGTGTCATTGCTGTTTTGATTATGCACAAACTTATGTTTTAGTACGACGATTTTTTTTTTATCGCTGCTCACTTCGCCACTCGTTCCGCGCTGGGGGGAAGTGTTTCGGTTCTTTTGTTTGTGCACAATTCCTTGCCATATATACAAAACAAATTATTGCTTTAAGTGACTTGATTTGCCAACATTGTTAAATCTTAGTGTAACGGCATTCGTGTTTTTGCTACTGACCTAAGTTTCCAAATTAGCCACGTGCAGTGCTTGGAACCTCATCTGACTTCCTTCGCAACCGGGGTGGTCATTCCGTACTGTACTTTTTATCGCGGTATCGTCCATCACTTTGACAACCTCTAAATTCCGCTTAGCTCATTTTCTCTTTTTCCTTTTCTTTCCTGGTTTGACCGCCGAGCTAAGTTTGTAATTTCAGAGTTTGGCAAAATGATGATGAAATGTTTGCAGTGTAGATAGATCGTACGCACATTGCCGCCTTTGCAGATTTTGGTCTATTCGTATTTTAGCGTCTAGGTTTCATCTTTAGTTGGCGACTATTTTAGTGTTTTGATTTTATGTTTCATTCTACTTGAATAAGCTATTGGATTAACACTGATATTGAGTAGCTTATGTGATCTGCTATTGGGCTGAGTTCTGATTTACTACTCATTTTTTGGGAACTCAGAGAACTATTTGGATTAGCCAGAACTACTTTTGCTGGCCACCGGTTTATCTTTTGTGTGGACCTTACTTCGTAACTGTAACCTATCATTTGTTTGCTACCGGTAATCTATTATCTATTGCATTGATTGGAGGCTAATGTCTATCTATAATTGTGCATTTCGCTATTGGTATACTGTAAACCATTATATAAACTAATAAACTAATTAACTGCGTATCCAAACTATTTGCGTTTTGCAGTAATTATTTTGCTGATACTTATCTGCCTGAATTTGGATAATTTGCCGTTCTAAACTATATATTGCATAACTTAGTGTATCGGATAATTGCATTTTTTTTTATTGCTTTTACTAATTTTGTGTTTATTTTTATGAGGAATTACAAAACTCGAATAAGACTCCGATAAATTCATTTGCAACCCTGGAATTGGAGTGTTGTCTGTAACATAGATTATTGTCATTTTTGCCGAATTTTTCATTCAAACTAATTTGTAACAACAAATTACTTACCTTTGTAACAATTTCTTTGTTTGCCTTCAAGCACCACTGTCTTTGCTTGAATAGGATTAAGCTTTGCGTTTCTGTCATCGCTTTTTTTTATTTTTTTTATTGTGCATAAAACGCCAGCCATTTTTTACGACATTCTGTTATATTATAGATCCTTGAATGTACGTGGTATAAATTGTAATCGTTATTGCACTGTTTCATAATATTTTCTATTTATGTTTGGTTTTGTAACAGACTCCATGACCTTGTTAGAATGGGATCAGGCAATGTAAATCCCTCATCGCTTCTACTAGTAACATAGTCATGACCTTCTGCTATACGAGTATAGCTGCTGCATCCTTGAACTATAAATAGTGTATTTAGTGTACATATTTTTTTTCTTTTCTTTTTCTTTTTTTAGTCTTCTTTTGCTTTGGAATAATTGCTTGTATTTTTAGTAGGGTTGATCAAATTCAAAGCTTTCCAAGTTTGAAATTCTTGCGTACAAAAAACCACGGTACGAATTCCGAAATTCAATTTTGCTAATATTAAATTTAAGTTACATTTCACATCGAATTTTAGAAAAAAAAATTTTTTTTAAGTCATATTTCAATTTTCTTAATTGATTCAACAAAAGATCCAACCCTACTGCTTTTCAGGAATTGGCCAATCTAGATCATAACAGTAACGATACCAAACCTATATTTTGAGACGGAAGTGCAGATGATGGTTGACTCGATGACATTTAGTCCTTCGCCATCACCTCATCAAGAACTGTGCCTAATGTACATAATTTATCTCGAAACTGTATAACTGCTTGTGTGATGCGCATAATTCAGTCGCTGTGCTTGATGAAAAAAATAAATAAATGGTAATGGTAAAAATGGTAAACTTACTAGCCTACTTTTTCTAGGAAGTAATGACAACGGTAATTTCATTACTGTTTCAAAGTAATTTTTGGTAAAGTAACAGTAGCGTAGCCAGGGGGGGGGGCGGGGGGGGCTCGAGCCCCCCCCATTGGCTTGTGAAGTCTGCAAAATCGCATGCTTTTTGTGCTTTTGAGGCCGATTTTATGTGAAAAATGGAAAATAGCCCCCCCCATTCGAAAACAGCCCCCCTCAAACGTCTGAATTTGCGAAATTGGACGGAATAGCAGCCTCAGTTTTGGTGAAGACCTTTTTTATTTTTTTTTGTTTTTTTTTTTTTTGGAGATCACCTAATTTTGGGCGGAAAAAACCTTTTAATTTCCGAGCTTCCCGAGACATTTCGCCTCAAGTTTCGGACAAACCGTATGAAACTGATTCAAGATCAATAAAAATTCGAGTCAAGGTCGTTTGCACACTTCTCACTCTTTCAAAATAGCCCCCCTTTTCCAAATCCTGGCTACGCGCCTGTAAAGTAATGATGTCATTGCTATTATGAAGTGATTTGCCCATCATTGGGTTTGAGGTGTCTCTTTATTACCTCAAGTAGTTCTCATTTCTTCAATAAAACCGATTTCAAGCAGTACCTCATTTTTTCAATAAAACCGATCTCGAGCAGTATTTCTTTTAAGTCAAAGTAATTAGGCTATGCTACGTCACAAAAACGTATTATGACGTCATGTAAGTTAAATGTTGACCAAAAAATGCCCAGATTTCGGAAAATAAATAATAATAATAATAATTATTGCAATTTACATTCCCCTTGAGATAACACCAACAACTGTTGGTGAATCTGACGAAGGGGCCGTAGTAATATCATAGTCGTCTATGGTAATATTCAAACACAGAGATAGTTTATGACCATGTCTTCACTTAGAATTCTATACCAAAGTAAATTTTGTAATTTTTTTTTTACCTTTGTGGGTAAAGGGTTTTAGTTTTGGCTAAATTCATTATAATTGGGTTATCTGTGACAAATTATTATTTTTTTCCTTTCGATTTTGGTTTGGTTTTAATGTTATTATTTTTTACATTTTACCCTTGACCCGGTTATTAACTACTACCTCCGCGGTTTATCGTTTTGGTTTATATTATGGTCTTTCAACAATTCTTACGTCATGATTTTTATAAATTGATAATGACTTTAGGTTAAGTCGAATCGTCTCGTAAATAGAATGTTTCATTTCATCTTGGCTCTGTTTTTTTTTTGTCAAAGCTTTTCACATCGTCCCGTTTTTCTGCTCCAAAATATTCAAATAGCTTTACAAAATTAAAGCTAGAACGCAATACAGGTACTTATTCTACTGCAATAAGCAGCAAAATAATGGTATCATATCAGACAGTGGTAACATCCTCAAACGCTAAATCAAAATAATATGCTTTCAAATGTTTCTTGAAAATGACTTTGGAAACCTCAAACTTTTTATTGATGGACCTCGGAATTACGCGACTTGATTGATTGATTGATTGGTGCATCTTTATCCTCCTATCACGAGAAAGCGACAGTGCGCTATGTTTTGGACGAATCCGCACCCGCTTAGGAGTTGACCATTTTCCAAGCTTTCCTGTTGACGTTTTGACTTCTTCCCACGTAAATTTGCTACTTGTTCGAAGCCACCAAGCAGAGATAATTATCGTAAAGCGTCTTATCCAAGGACGCAACAACGTGACCAGGGTGAGGGTTAAACTCATGATCCTGCGATCAGAGTCGTCGTAAAAACGACGCCTTTACCCAAGTCTTGTCGTAAAAACGACGACTTAGTTTGAAACAAAGGAGTTATTACACTCCGCAAACAACTTTCTTTTTCGCGATTAAGCCCAGTCATTGTTCGCTGTTTAGAATAGGCCTAAGTTAGTAAGTTGTATTGTAGGCAACATGCAAGACTTTGGTGTAAACGGCAGGTACAGCTTGGTATCGTATCGGTAATGATTTATGGTACTAGAGAAGAAAATTAACAGACTAACCGCCAACTGATAAAACGTGAAACCCTGGGCTAGACGTTAGAAATTTTTGTCAATTGGCGGAAAAGAAGATTCATAATCTGTAGGCTAATGTACCGGTACCGTTGTACGGTAGCCTGATTGTACTGGTACCGTTTTTCTCATTTCCACCAAAACAGAAACTGCCCGAATTTCAGACTGGAATAAGCCATAAGTTCCAGTAAGTATGAGCTGTAAGTTCCAGATTATGAGCCGTAAATTCCAGAAAGTTCCAGTAGCCTAATTCCGGACAGGGAAAATTCCAGACAACCAAAGGTACCGATAATTCTGGACATTAAAGTAAAATTGCAATTAGAGCGTTTTTGTTTTACCTATATCCATAGCTGGGCTCCTGCTACTTGAAAAGTAGCAGCACTCCCACTGTTACAGGTTAGGCAAAAAAAGTAGCGGCGCTGCCGCTTATCGCTACTCAAGTGAAAAAGTAGCACCACTGCCACTACTTGCATGCAAAACAGCGCCCGCTGCTGCTACTTTTAAAAAAGTAAAGAGAATAAAAACGATGGCATTCATTATTCAAATACGGTACCTAGCCTAATGGTCAAATTTCAACTTTATTGATGAAAGTAAATTATTCAAGCTTTTAAAATACTGGTACAGATTAAATCGACATTGACAGGCTTAAATGGTTGACAAGTAAGTAAAAGTTTGACGCAAAAGTAGATCGAGCGTTAAAAGATATTAATGTTTGCAAAGTCGTAGAAGATACGTAATAATGATGTATCGGTACATGTTAAGGAAATGATGCTCAATGCAATACATGTTACACTAAGTATTTTTTCTACGAATATAACTCCATAACTAAGTTGTCTTTAAAGCTTATTTTTAATCTGATTCTATTTGTTTGTTCTATTCTCAGCGCATTAAATTCAATTATTAGTTTTACTGTTAACTGTTAGAGCAAAATTTATTTTACTAGGCCTACGCCTTGATGTGGTACCGGTAACTACTCAGGCCCGGCACCACGGGACATAGGCGCAGCCAGATGATAAAAATGTGACAAAACAGCCTATTGTTTGATCAGTTTCAATATTTTTCAGCATTCTTTGCATACAACAACACATACAGCGGTAATTAACAATAATATTGACGACCAAGGGGTAGGGCCCCCTCAATTTAATTTTTGCCAATCAATTAAAATGAATAACCTGGCTGAAATTAAGGGTTTTTATCTTAAAGTTGCTACCTCGAGCTCTCATCTTACCTTTTTAAAAGACGTAATGTAATAACCAGGGCGTGATTTTCCATATGGCCCAGTGCCAAAGGCCCTGTGATCAGATGGTAAGACTTTATTTTTGGTCTAGACTTATTCTGCGAAAATGTCCAACGTGCCTGGGGCCCCACGCAATGTTAATCCGGCCCGCGCAATAGCATGGCAATTAGGCGTAACCATCTATTGTACGGTTTTTAATGCCAATTCACCTCCACCTTGCTAGTTTTTATGCGAAAAAATACTTTTGAAAAAAAAAAGGTAGGAGAAATGCTCATTGAACAAATTATTGAATTTGAATAGAGGGGCCTGGGGCCTCTTAACCAAACATGTACTCTTACAACTGGTTATTTTCACGTCAAAACAAAAATCTCAAAGGAAAATCTTAGAGTAGATTATTATTTACTACTAAAATACTTACAAAATTTAACCCCAAATGCAAAATCATAAACGTATTTTCGACCAAATTATAAGTAAAACGAGGATTGAAAAAAATTAATTTTTTTGGGAATGATAATATTAAAAGTAAAAGGAGGATTAAAAAAAATTAAATTTCGGCCATGCCCCCCCAAATCACTGCTTCTGCCTCTTAAGCGAAAGTAAACTTTTGTGCTAGTACAAGAGGACCAGCAAACTTTTGCCCAAAAACAGGTCACCACAATCGCTTTTTTGCTGTGAAGCAGCAAGACAGATCGAGTAAACGTGATCAAGTAACCTAAGATTTTGCGATGAAGACCTTTTTTTTATTTTTTTGGTCTTCACCTCCAAATTCGGGGCAAAATCCATATCAAAGGAGGATAACATAGGATTTGGAGCAAAATATTCACCAGATTGCTGGGACAATCCAAAGGCGACTGGTCTCGGCTATGTAAGTGTCCCCCCAAAAGTTTTTTTGCCCCCTTCCACCGAAACCCACTACTCTGGCTCTTGGCTTGTTACTGTACTGTTCTACTTGCAGTGCACGAACTATACTGTGGTCTGTGACCAGATAGCCAGCAAATCATCTTCATTTGTTTTACTAAATGCTAGCATTTTGAGGAAATATCGCAGAAAACCATCTTTGCGATTTGCAAGTTTTTAGCAATTTACTGAACTATGATTATTGCATTTTCGTTAAAGAAATGCTACTCAAAATCGGCTTTATTGAAATCGGTTTTATCAGTTCAAATTGGCCTGCTACTAGCTACATTATTCATTCAATTTTGGTTCAGAAAAAATAGACCTCGTACGATGAAACTTGCCTACACATATGTGAGCTACGACAAAACGTCGCAAAGTTTACCTTGTATGTTCTACTAAACTAAAATAACGTGGTAACAAGAGCAGAGTGAAAACAAACAGACAGTAAAGACTCCAAGCAGTAACATGTGAAAATGTGAATCAAAAAAGTCTTGAAAGAAGTTTATTAGAAGTAGTGGCAGAAAATTTGCTAAAAAAACAGTGCTGCAGCTTTTTTCGGTTAAAAAAACAGCGGCGCTGCCGCTTGTTGCTGGTGACGACGAAAAGCAGCGTCGTTGCCTCTACCGAAAAAGTAGTGCCGCTGGTGAACAGCGCTGCTGTGCCAATTACTGCTTATATCATTGTAGATTATCATTTCGGTAATTGCCTGTTCATTTTATAGCCTATGCAGTAAAACTATTCTGCAGAGTTGCTCTCAGCTTTCATTTGCAGATCAGGTGAGATACTAATTTGTCCTATATATACTGTAACCAAACATGATCTCACACCCTGTTTTCTCAGCCAACCAGATTTCTGGTAGGTTTATTCATTCATGACTCCAATTTTTCCGGAAAGATTAAAATTTATTCCTACACCGTGTCCAAATTTAACTCAGAAAAATTCGTAAGAATAGGGTGAAGTCGGGTAATTTCGGCAACCGGAAATTTCGGCAGAAAACCGGAAATTTCGGTAGGTTGAAAATTTAAGGTATGAAAATTTAAGGTTCCGGTTTAATGCTGGCAGGTCTTTCTAGAACTTATAATATTTCTAAAAATGGTTTTAATATTTCCTGTTACTTAATCTTCTACAAAAAATTTGACAATTTTTGAAGACCTCTGCATGTACTTTTCTCGCAGCTACAATATTTCTGTTAATAAAAGAATTGAACTTTTAATAACGTCTGGGAGCATTTGGCCTGTTGCTACCTTTCTAGGCTGTGCCACAGTATAAATATCATATTTATGATATTTATACTGTGGCTGTGCTGTAACTTTGTAGCTGGTAGCACTTGGCGGTGTTTGTTATTACACGACTTGAAAACGGATTTGTTAAAAATAATCCATTCCTCTACCTAAAAGCATCAAAAGCAGAAGTTTCGCATCGTTAACAAAAATTGTAAGAATTAAAACCGCGTTTAATTGATAATAATTCAAACTTAATACAAGAAAATTTTTAGCAATTGCAACTGTAATTAGAAATTTTAATAAAAACAAGAATTTGTAAAGTTTTGCGGAATTGATTTTAATTTCGGTTGGACTATTTAAATAGAATCTTAGATCATATTTGCCGCCTTTTTTTAGCCTTTGAGCCCAGCTAAGCAGCATATTTTGTTCGATTTAGTCGAAAATCTGATTACGCTTTATACAAATTAACCAAATTTGACACTAAATAAGCAGCTGAGATAATTGGAACAAAAAACAAATGTGATTTATTTGCTTGCCGGAGTTTCCAGTTTTACCAGAAATTTCGGCAACCCTTATTACATCATATAGCTAGCAACCATAACGTCATAGTATCTTGATGTTGGTTCGAAAAAAGTCACAAACAAAATACTGCGCAGATGGAGTTCAAAAAGAGTTAGTATTTTCTGAAAACTAAAAATAAGTGAGCAAGTTGCCAAAATTACCCGACTCTAACCTATGAGTTTGGGAGTTAAAGTGATTGTTAAAGAAAACAACAATTTAGAAGATAGCTTGGGGGTAAATGCCTATGCATTAAAAAGTTACATGCTGCAAGGGATAAATCCGCAATACGCAGCAGAAAATCACAGATAAATTCATAAATCTGGCATTGACTTGGCGCAAAACAAACCAAATCCCCAACTCTACAATAAATGAGGCCTACGCAATGTGTAGGTGAACTTTACCTAACAGTAGTAGATTTGCTTGCATCGCTGCCCGTAAATAATAATAATAACTCTAAAATAATTTTGGAGTGACTGTTACCTGAAAACAACTGCTAATTGAAGCGTATTTTACAGAATAAAGATCTTTATTTGCAGTTCAACCACAATAAAGGCGTTAAAAGTGTAATTTTGATCAACATGGCTTAAGTTTATCTATTTTAATCGACATGGTGCAATGACTAAATTGGCGCTAGTCTAGTGTAAATGCCCAACGGCGTGCAATAAAGTTTTGAAAGAAGTACTTAATTATGCTTCTTAGCATATTATTCCAGTTTATAATAGTTATAAATATGCGATCAAAAAGTATCAAATTTGGACTTTTGCCTTAATATGTAGATGTCTGAAATTACCCTTTCAAGGGTAATTCCGAACATGTCTGTTGAGACCGATTTTTTCATCCATTTCTTAACTATTTTTTTTCGAACCTGTGTGAAAATACTAAAGTCCATTATTGAAATGCACTAATGAAAGCAATAGATTTGGAGCTGATTGAAAAAGAAAGCAGACAGAATGAAAATAGCAGATTTTTGTCTGGAGTTACCTTATCTTATCCTCTTTTTACTAGCCATTTAAATTTCATGCCTAAAACTCGTGACATTCAGACGCACTGGGTTGATGTTCCATCAGCAGTTGAGGTAGCGCCATCAAACATCGTAGCCAAAAGAGAAATCAGTATTATAGAAAAAATTAAAAATTTCCCCAATCATTACAAATATTTAGGAGTATAGTTTTCAAAAAGTTACCTTAAACGTGAGACTTCTCTTCACAAGCAAACTTAATTTGTATGATTGGGTTACTACCGGGTGTGTCACTTATTGATTTAGTTTATACAATACTCTGTGTGTAGTTAATTTCGTTCTGTTTTATTGGGTAATATAGGTATGGTTTTTCATTAAATCATATGATTTTTTTTCATGGCATCGGTGTGTCAGGTTTTTGTAGTGAAGCAAAAAGAAAGTGATATTCGTCATTAGCATGCAAAAGTTCATCACTTCCAACATCAGGCATTTGCAAACAAAAAAAATTATAACCCTAGTGTGTAGGCTAAGTGCAGTGTATAATACTCGATTTTTTTTTATGAAGGGAAGGTTGAAGAAATGCAATAATCTATAAGCTGTATGATACATTTTACTAAAGATATGAAGTTTTAATACGCAGTACAGTTAGTACACTACACATTCTACATCATCAAGCAAGAAAAAACATTTTTGAAATAGGTCTACTTATAATTGATTAGTCATCACAACTGCTACTGTCTCAGGTCTGCTAGTAATTCAGGATTCAATTTAATCAGCAATTTTTCCCAAATTTTATCTAAGGCATTTTTGAATGCATTTCAGATTTAGTAAAGGTGCAGACACAACTTTTTGAGCAAGAGCATTCCTACTATCACTTGTTAGACTGTATTGACTAATTGAGGGACCAAGCTGACAATCTAGAGAGAACCATGGCTGGGAAATAAATAAGAATAAAAAGATTTGTGGCCATTTTGACTTGGTCAGAAGATTTGAGTTTAGGCTAGATTTGGGTCAGAATAAATAAAAAAATTTATAAAAATTTCTGTTGAAATGGTCTCCTTCAAATAGTATCTTCGACTCATCCTGCATCACTGTGGTTTAAGTTCAGGTAACTCTCCATGTTGAACCAGTGAACCAATACAGTATACAGTGTTCCTTATGAGCACAAAGAAGTGCAAAAAGTGTGAAATATTTGCTGGCATTTTGGCTGAAATTTTTCACAAGTGCAAAATGGCATTTAATTGCAGAGTTTTTCGTTTTGGGAAGGGCGAAACGACGTTTAATTTAGGTGCTTTTTTTTGTGGAGTTGCAATGTCTGGCGCAATAACCCGCAAAACGCAGAAAGCAGCAGTTTGTGTTGTTTTTTTTGAGATCACCTTGCAAGTCCACAGAAAATACCTGATCTGCAATGCGATGACCTTTTTTGCAATCACTTATTTTTGTTTTGAGATTGGCATTGTGAAAAGGCGGCATCATAAAGCTGGAGCTACGACATTTTTGCAAAAAGTTCAGGGCACTTTTGCACATTTTTCGGCGCTTACGCAGAAGGTGAAAAGTTAGAGGGTATACTGACAGGATACCTGATAAGTAAAAGCAGTACTATGCAGTACTGGTAGTTAGACTACCAGCTGCGGTCTTTGATTAAAATTGGTTTACAGTAGGGCCTATCAGCTATAGGACATTGTGACAACTGACATGTTGCATGGCACCTTATCGGATTACTGTAGAGGTAATGTATTAACAACACCAAAACACTAGTGCAAGTTTAATAGTAACAGACATCGTCATCAGGTTAATATTGTTTTGCATATTATTAGTATCATCGGCAGCCCTGGCTACAGTCTCATGTGAGGTCAGTGACCGAACCTCAAGGTAAGTTAAATTTAGGTTAGGATTAATTTTAGAGATAGGGTTAATCCTAACCTAAACGAAACACCTAGTCCATGCAGCTTGTTAGCTGTTATATACTGTGGTCAACAGAATTATAATGTTTTAGAGTCAAAATTTTTTCTGCTAGTTCCAAGTTAAAATTCTTGAATTTATCTAGGCCTATTAGTGGGCTACTGCAGTAGCTGGTAGATCAGCAGAACAAAGTTTTTCTTCTTGTGGGTCTGTTGCATTCCGTCATTGTCTGTCCATTAAAAAGTTAAATAGGCTGTGAACTGTGCAACTATCATAATGGTAAGTGAGTGGATTTTATACAATATAATTCTATTTGTAAGTAACTGTATTGTCAAATGTTACAATACAAGACTGTTTGAAATACAAAAGAAGCAACAAAACTTTAGGGTCTGTTTGAATCGCACTGGTATGAATCACAAATATGGCAGTGGTATCTGTAGCTTGTCACTGATTATCATTAAACTATGCTATCCAAGTGGTATCGATACTTGAGCTTTTTGGAGGCATCAAAAGTTTGTGGTTGATTTCATGGTTTTGAAAAGTGCTTGATAATGATGATGATCCCGTTTGCCATATATACCAAGGATGATCTTATTTATGGGTAAAACACACTGTTGGGTTTTATAGGTTTTCGTTTTCAATGTTTTCAATGCTGTAGTAACCTACTGTGGCATCAAAAGTTTTATTGTTGTGGTTTATTTTATGTTTTGAATTCAAAAGGGAATTGCAGTCACTTCAGTACATTAAGAAAAATTGCTGTTTATTTGAAATGGTATTCTTCTCAACTTAAAGTGTAATTTTTTGTAGGTTCCTAACAAGTAAATAAAAAAAAACGCTAGCATTTTTACAAATATCTGCACATTTATGTTAGACTGTACATCTGGTACTGTTAGTTTAGGTGCACATGAAACATCCAAAAACAAACTGTGAGTTCAAAAATATTTAATAAATTGTATACTTGGGTTGAATTTTCTTATGTGACTTAGCCCCCAATGTTTGCAACACTGCCTTGTATAAAATCTGTTCAATTCAGTAATACTTTGGCTTTATTTTGATACATTTGGGGTCATATATACCAGTGAGGATTAACTTTGATTCCCAAATTCACAAATCTCTATGGAAAAAATATGGACAAATGGCCAGAGCAAATTTCTTTAATTGTTATGTAATTTAAGGATAAATTCTCTGAACTTGTAAATTCAGTTTATTTTGAGGCAGAGGCTGCTGCTACGTTTGTAAGAAAAAAAAATCGCTTTCCTAGTCCTTACCCCGACTCTAAACCTAACCCTAGCTCTAACTCTAATGTTAATTCTTACCCAAACTCAAAATCTAACCCAAACCCTAACGATAAGTTAAAAAATAAAAAACCGTAAATAAGCGCTCACTCTTTGCTCTCTTATTCTCTTTATGGGCATTATGTAACGTAACACCAGCCACTTTCTTATTTTAATCTAGTGAGTCCTAAAGTTTTGAAGGTAGAAACTTGGTAATATACTGATTAGAGTTGATTATGTTGATGCATACATCCCTTGGGTTACTATATAACGTGAGAACATTTTTTATCCAAGCTTATTCAAATATCAATTTCGTAATTTGAATTGTTATAATTTTTGGTTTGTTGATTCAATAGTAATCAAGCTTTGCAGTACAGTATGATTTTAGCTGCAGACTATTCATTAGGTAATTGTTATTTACATTTATTTCAGGGACAAAATCAAAGCGGTGGGGGGCCTAATAGTCCAGGTGATGGCAAAAAAGGTGACAAAAATAAGGAAAAGAAAAAGTATGAACGTCCATTACCCACTCGTGTTGGCAAAAGAAAGAAAAAATCTAAAGGACCTGATGCGGCCAATAAATTACCTAGTGGTAGGTTAAAGCAAATAGTTAGAATTTGAAATAAGGGCTGAAAAGTTTCTAATTAAGTTGTCAAAGTATTCAAGCTAATATCAAGTATATTGGTTTGGTATTTATACAAACTCTTTAACTAAGAAATTACTTAATTAATACTAATGTAAGCAAAACTTAAACTATGACATGTATTTTAATGACACTTGGTCAAGCAAAATAACTTTACATTATGTTGTAGACAAATTTTGAAAAGTGTGCATCTGATGTCATTTTAGGACTAACAATCTAAAATGATTATAAAATAGTGTAATTTGTGTCGAATTTCAAATACAGAATTACATCTTGTCTGAAATGAGTTTTCACTTCTAAGAATAGGTTTTTCAAGTCACTAATTTAAATATATGTTTATCAAGATCATAAATGTGCTAATTTGTATCCTTTAAATCAGCTGAAGCATCAGTAGTTTAATCGAGTTTGAAGTGTGTTTCAAATAGTTTAGCACAGCAATATTTTATATTCATATATGAAATGCTCTTCAAGTTTTGGCAGATGACTTTTTGAAACATTGCAATCATTATTAACAGTATGCAGCCTATGACTTTTTAGGCATGGACGTTTATGCGTGGGATGGTTAGGCACTTCGACTATTATGCACCAGGACTTTTAAGGTGCCACAGCAAAAATTTTTGCAAAAAATGTAAAAAAAATGTTTCTTTTCAAATAATGTTTAAACAAAAGGTTTTTTTCAAATAAAATTTGTTTCAAAAATTTGATTTCTGTTATTGTATCAAAATTTTTTTTTCTTCCACTGCTTGTTCGCATAGTTTTATTTTCTACGCCAGACGTATGCTGTCTGCAGCCCTCGGTCTGAAATTCTGTGGCGCTCGTCACGAGTTGCTTGTGTAATTTTGGCACGCGCAGCAAGCTGCGTGACGTTTCCTTGCCAGTTTAAGTCTACCTGGACCAAACAATACAAAGTTTTTCAAGAGCTAAGGATTCAGCTCCCCGCAGATTTCTGTTTATGATCGTTACACTTTGTTGTAAATATAGTAAAAGCAATCTTTAAATGGATATTTTTAAGTTAAACGTTACAATTTTTAAGTTTAATTCAACTCAGACTACAAAAATAATTCAAAAATAAAGCAATAATTTGAAGCAGTATACAATCCTGTACAACTTTAAAAGTTCTTCATACAATTCTGAAGAAGTTGACAGCAAGAATTTATGATTGTTTTACTCTGAGTTACTTACAACAAGATGTTACGATTAAACTTAAAAATATCCGTTTGTTTAATCATTGTTTTTAGTAATTTACAACAAGGTGTAACGATCATAAACAGGAATCTGCTGGGAGATGAATCACTAGCTCCTGAAAAACTTTGTACTGTATTGCTTGATACAGATAGTCTTAAAACAGCCATGAAATGTAACCCAGCTTGCTGCGCGTGCCAAGATTACACAAACAACTCGTGCCCGTGCACCGCGAATTGCATACGTCTAGTTTAGAAAACAAGATTTTTCAAACGTGCAATAGAAAAAAAATATTTGTTTTTTGAAAAAACTTATTAAAAATTGTTTTTGAAAAAAAAGTTTCCTAATCGTCCGGCGCATAAACACCCGTGCCTAATGGTCACGGTCCGACCAGTATGCCCCAGCAACTCTTCTTTGTTTTTCAACAGGCACCAAATGTGAATGCATGTATTAGCTCTGCTTCTAAATCTAATTGTTATTTGCAGTAACACCTCACACACGCTGCCGACTTCGCTTACTTAAACAAGAGAGAATCAAAGATTACCTTTTGATGGAAGAAGAATTTATTCGTAATCAAGAAAGATTAAAACCACAAGAAGAAAAACAGGAGGTAATTAGCATGATGGAGTGTATCATAGCAATATCTTTCTTGATGTGTTTGTGTCATCGTCTACATTTGATCCTTAATTGTGCAGCTTTTTGGAAACTAAATTCAAGAATTTCAAAACATATGATCTTTTTATTGCATTTGAAATAGCTTTAAGATTTTTAACATATAATTTGGTGCAATTACAGGAGGAAAGAACAAAGGTTGATGACTTGAGAGGTTCTCCGATGTCGGTAGGAACTTTAGAAGAAGTAATTGACGAGAACCACGCTATAGTTTCGACGTCAGTTGGCTCAGAACATTACGTCAGTATCCTTTCGTTCGTGGATAAAGATCTACTTGAGCCAGGATGTACCGTTTTAATGAACCACAAAGTAAGTGGTCGAGATTTTTCCGTGATATTCAGGATCTTCATTTCCATTTTCTAAGTCTTTTGCTGGAATGATATTTGTTGTACTTAGCACTAGAAAATAAACACCATACCAGTACTTAGGGAGCCAAATAACGCACGCAAATTAGGACGAAATATGAATAATCGCATTTTGTAGTTTTAAGCTTTTTAAGAATGCAAATTTCAGTGCCAAAAAATTCCTCTGCTGAGTAATGAATGACCTCATAAGAGTATTCCGGTTTTTTTAGGGTATGTAATGTGTATAGTTGGAAGGCAGTAATGTGTCTTAACTTTGATGTTGTTGCGGGACTTGGCAAGTAAATTAGTCTAAAAAGCGTAATATTGTACTAAATTAAATTTTTAGTTGCCGTTTTGTTTAAATTATCAGTTACGATCGTGTGGTTTTCTGCGACAATAGAATATTGCATACGATTTTTTTTTCAGGTCCACGCTGTGGTCGGATTTCTCGGCGATGACGTTGATCCACTTGTGACTGTTATGAAACTGGAAAAAGCCCCCCAGGAATCCTACGCTGACATCGGTGGCCTGGACACACAAATAACGGAGATAAAAGAATCCGTGGAACTCCCTCTCACTCATCCAGAATACTACGAGGAGATGGGTATCAAGCCTCCCAAAGGCGTAATATTATATGGTCCTCCCGGTACAGGTACGAATGCATTTATTTGTCATTCTACCTTTAGTGCTTTGGATCTGAACTCGAGCACGTTTTCTGGTAGCTGAGTTTTAACCGAGATTAGATGTTAGGCTGCTAGCGGCGCCGTATGACTCAATCATTCAATCACATAATGCCATTAGATTTTTTTTGAGCATTTCAGTACTTAGATTCTGGATGCCGTTGCTGAGGTACACTGTTTTCAACTAGAATCGTACCCGCCTTAGCAGTTATGAAGATTCGACAGCCAATCACTTTACCGTTACAGAACGGATGAACCTCGATAAGCAGCCATTTATTCATTGTTTTTTGGTTATAGGACATGTAGTAGAGTGGTTAGCACACAAGAAAGTACGAACACGAAATCTGACCAGCATCCACAAAAGCAGCCCAGTGAAGGTGCGAAAGACCACTAAGTGCTGGCATCAACCAGCGGTCGTCGAGTCTGCTTCCGCCATTTGCTGCAGTGCACTACTCTACCATGTTAGCGTGTATTTGTTTATTGATTTTTGCTTTAGGGAAAACTTTACTTGCCAAAGCAGTGGCAAACCAAACGTCTGCTACGTTCCTTCGCGTGGTAGGATCTGAATTGATTCAAAAATACCTCGGTGATGGACCGAAACTCGTTCGGGAATTATTCCGTGTTGCCGAAGAACATGCTCCTTCTATTGTTTTCATTGACGAAATCGATGCAATCGGTACAAAACGGTAAGATTTATTTTAAGTTTTTGTTTCCATTTTTTAATCGATGCAATCGGTACAAAACGTTATCTATTTGAAATTTTTGTTTTTGTTTCAATTTTTTGCTTTGCAGCATGGCTAGATTTCGTGCATAAGCAGTTTTTCAAATCGTAAACTTTAACTCTTCGAAACGTTAGCTTACTGTTATGTATAAACGATAGACGTATTCTTTTATCTCTACACAATTCAGATACGAGTCAAACTCCGGTGGCGAGCGAGAAATTCAACGAACTATGCTTGAGCTGCTAAACCAACTTGATGGGTTCGATTCCCGCGGGGATGTGAAAGTTATCATGGCGACTAATAGAATCGAATCGCTTGATCCCGCTCTTATTCGGGCAGGTTAGTTAGCTTTTGTGATTATAAGAAACGATGGACAAGAAGATGATGACTAGGAAAGAAGCAGAAGTTAGTTTGTTATTAAGCGAAAAGAAATTCAAGTTTAAAATTCTGCAAGAAGTCAGACCAAATGATTGCCTTGATTTGAATGGCGCATTTCACACTTGGTGGTAGTCTGTTTTTTGGTTGTACCACACAAATTTTGGCCGCATCACCCTGCGTCTGGTCGTACGATCACTTGATTGAACGTAACAGAATGGCCCCTTCACACAACGCAAATTTCATGCGACTGTAAGCAGTGCAGACTGCAGAAGTTTTGTGTTTCTTGTAGCTTGCTAGAGGTAGTCCATACCAGGAGTTCTCAACCGGGGACCACGGCACTTTAACCAGGGGCCACTGACATTCTTTGTTTTTTCTTTATAGTATACTTCACGAATAAAAGCGCTCCCCCATGGAGATGGTAGTGCCCGCCTATCGAAAAGCCACCCAAAACCGTTGAGCTAGGGGCCACTGATGTTGAGAGTTTATGGAAGGGGGCCACGAGCCATAAAAGGTTGAGAACCATTGGTCTATGCTATTAATAATTTGATGGTGATGATTTTCACGTTTGCGGGCCTGCAGTCGTACGAAATTAGTCGCCTGTATGAAACAGGCACTTTTTGGTCGTACGACTGCAAAAATTTGAAGACGCAAGACAACTGTCGCCAGTGTGAAATGGGCCTTAATCTTTTGTGTGCGACAGTAGAACCTCTTTTTTTGCCTTGCCTATGTACGTATCATTAAAGTTGACAAAATTTACTTTGTTGTGACCTATTTGTATAAAACAATACATGAATTTTCTTCGATTGGATTGCTCACAATAGTTAACGAGTAACTTAGGTTTTATAATTTCTACCGATTAATCCTCGTTTTTTTAAAAGCCCTGGATCAAAAAATTTTGATTTTGCGTTTCTTGAAGTAAATACTATTTGTGTATTGTCATACTTCTTGATTTGTCAATTGTCATTATCAATGGTTTAAGACTTGCAACGAATGGTAATTTTCAGGCCGTATTGACCGCAAGATCGAATTTCCGATGCCAGATGAGAAAACAAAGCGACGCATCTTCAACATCCACACAGCTAGAATGACGCTCGCCGATGACGTCAACGTTGACGAACACGTTCAAGCCAAAGATGACTTGTCTGGAGCCGACATCAAGGTGCAAATAGTATTTGTATGTTAAAGAAATTCTGGACTATTTGTGTATTGTCATTGGCTTACTAATTGTGTAAAAATCCCAAGAGTGATAGATGCAAGGAAGGGTCTTGGTAAATCACAATTCCGTTAATTCTTGTGTTTTGAAAAACAGCAAAATCAATGGATTGAATCAGTCGAACAAATTCCATTAAATTAGGTCTCGAGTAGCATTTTATTGAGTTAACTTTGTTGGGAATTTTGCATGAGCGTGCGATATTTTTTGTGCACAAGTAAGAAGTATTCACCCCTTGTTTGAATCCGGCATCATAATCATTACTAAATCGGCTATCGGTCCCAAAAGTCAACTCCAGTTCAATAACTAGTCCTACAGCTTGCCTTGAAGTTAATCATTAAAAAGCAACTTGACTTAGAATTCGCAGGGCTCTTTTGCTGTTTCCTGGCCACAACTCCACCGCTAATGTTGACTTGTTTGACAGGCTATATGTACCGAAGCGGGGTTGCTGGCTCTACGTGAACGTCGTATGAAAGTAACCAGTGAGGATTTTAAGAAGTCCAAGGAGAATGTTTTGTACAGGAAGAACGAAGGAGCACCCCAAGGATTGTATTTGTAAAATGTTGCTTTATAGCTCTCGTCTTCGTATGAGCTAAATATAGAAGGCTAGGTGACGTTTAGTCCAATTTTTGCATCCAAAAGTTTCGAGTATTTGAATTGCTCAGCAGCAAAACGAATGAGGTTTAAGTTGCAACGTCCCAGGATTTGGGTTCTATTGGTATCGCAAGTTGTCATTCAAGTGTTGCATAGAAAATTGTTTAGCTTTTACAAACTAAATTTTCTTGGGTTGCGTAGAAATTCTTGAGGATTTCAAGCGTTTTCCGGAGATGTCAGATAAAACAAATCAAGCGAATTTGTAAATAAATTTGCTGAGCAAAAATGCTGAATTCAAACAGCGAATTTTTTGTCCATTATCCAGTTTGGCACTTGTAATGAAGTTGCGAGGACGGTAGAGAGCGAATTTTGAAGTTGTGATTGGATTCAAAAATTCCTTTACGTCCTAGTAGTCACTTAAAAACCATTACATAATTCTATTAAAAAAGCAATTTGCTTCTCTGAAAACAAACTAGCCACTCCCACTTGGCAATATTTGAAAGTTAGCTGCAAAATTACGCCAATTGGACTAGTTTGTCCTACTACTGAGAAGTAGTGTATGTGGCAGAACGGTAATTTCTCATTGCAAAACTTACACGTTACTCGAAGGCAGACTCAAACTTAATACTCTTATTTCTGCGCATACGGCTCAAACCTCAGTACAATGCATGTGCAACAACCATTTTGTTAATCGCTTTTGGTATGCAACATTCGGATTGATCTTCACCCGGCTTCTAGAGCGGGTATGCTTTTTCTCGTGATGAGCGTAGCTAAATCGGTTCAGCTCACTAGAGCTGCTGAAATTAAAAAGGGGGAAGCGCCCAGCTAATTCTGTCTCTCTGCTAAAATCAAAACATTATTTTTGGAAGTTCTTTTCATGTTCGGTACTTGCAAGACACTAAAACTCGTTATTAAGTTTTCTTGTTTTCATGTCGAATAGTAAGTAGCCTATATAAACTAGGATGCTGTTGCTTAATCCTTTTTTACTAGCCTTAAATATTACAAGATTGTAGGGCTTATGGTAAATATATTAAGCTATAGGCCTCTACTAGAACCATCCAGCATTTAATGAAAATTTTAGAAACCGCAGCAACGAAACAAAAACTTCACAAATTTAATTTTAACTATAGCAGGAGAATTGGCTTTTTACCTCTTTGCCTTCAGCTACGCTTATTTGGAGCAAAAACAATACACGCGCCACGTAACTATTAGAATATTGTTGTTAAACTGCTTGCAATAAATTGTTGACTCACATTTCTGCTTGAATTTATTACAACACCATGTTATGTAACAGGGTTTTGTTTCAAAATGCTTGGACGCTATCACACCTTAGTAGTACGATACACAAGTTGATTTAAACTGCATTGCAAAACCATTTAAATTTGGCAGTACAATATAGGGATATGTGTTTTTGAAGAGGTCCAGGCGTTTCTTTTTGGGATCCCAACCGGTCGGTGATACAGCCATATACGGGAAATTCAATCTCGAAAATTTCAAACGCCGTGAACCACCTTAATATGATATCGTTATGAAGCAAAATTTGAGATATAAACTGTATCCAAATACCACCGGTAGGGCTCTCACGCATTTTGAAATTCAAAACAGTGAAAAAATAAAACTTCCATGCAGAAACTAAGGAAGCCGGAGGCCACCGTTCCTACACGTAATGCAAACCTAAATATTTCGAAAGCCTTTCTACCCAAAAAATGACTAATCTTGATAGCAGCTCTGCTTTTAATATTTGGGGTTTACAAGTGCAGCGATTGTACAGGGGCAAAATACGTATTTTGGGGAGGGAGAAGACTGAGAAATTGATTTTGCAGATAAAATACCAGAACCGAAACAGGGGCAGAGGCCTTGGGCGCCACTACTAAATAACATAATCACTTATTAATCAGCGATTACAAGAAACTACATTAGCTAAAGATATGATTCGAAGAGAAGCTAGTTATTGAAAAGCTGGCGTGTAAAAGCCACGTAATCGTAAGCACCGAGGACGCTGATCCCATGTGCGTCATAATACGGAGGCATGTTCGCGATGCAATAGTCCGCCTGCTCTCGACTCAAGTTCTAAAAACACCATTATACAATGATTAGTATTGAGAATATAGGGCTAACCCAATGCATTTCCTGACCAACGCAGACAGAAAAATCAGAGAATGTGAGGCCATTAAGGCGCCATTTCCTTCCAAGTTTGTAGTAATTCAAACTAAGCGACTAAATTCTGAAAAAATTCAATCAAAAATATCTAAACATAATTTAATATTTATCCACGAACATCTTATTAAAGTTCATAAAAATTAGACGTACTTTTGGGTAACATAGGGTTTTCAAATAGAAAAATGATAGATATTTACATCTCATTACGAGCAGCCTACTAGCTTAAAGTGCTCACCTGATAAAGCTCTTCTCTGGTCACGTACGGTTTTCCTTCGGTGCTAAGAGCTTGGAACGCACTTTCAACTTCCTCAGTGGACTGGACATTCTCAGTTTCCCTGCTGATCATGAATCCCATGTATTCCTGCAGCGACACTTCGCCGTCTCTGTAAGAAACATTACAATCATGTAACTACCATCCGTAGCTAAGGTCCGAGATCGTTTCAATTCAAATCGAAATCGTATTGGACTACAATTTTTTGATCTGGACTACAAAAAAACAGAAATTTTTGCCCTGAACTAGACTCTCAGAACTGCTGAGATGATTGCAACCAACAAATGACACAAGTCTTAGTGGAAACAATAATCGCTCCCGGACCGTGACTATTATGCGCAGACGTTTAGTCGCCGGGACTTTTAGGCGCCAGAGGTAAAAATTTTTTTCCAAAAAAATATTTTCCAAAAAGTTTTTTTTTCAAAAAAAAGATTTTTTTTCACAAAAACAAGTTTTTTTCCAAAAAAAGGTATTTTTTTTCAAAGAAGCATTTTTTTCTACAAAATTGTCGGAAATGGTTGTCGAGTAAACCAACAGGTTGAAGGAGCAGCAATCCTGTTCAACTTCAAAAGTTCTTGACGCAATTCTGAAGAAGTTGACTTCAAGAATTTAACATTGTTTTTACTATAAGTGTGTTTACACAAGGGTGTAAAGATTAAGCTGAAAAATATCAATTTAAAGATTGCTTTTACTATATTTACAACAAGATGTAAAGACTGTAAATAGGAATCTGCCGAGAGATGAATCCTTAGCTCCTGAAAAAGTTTGTACTGTATTGTTTGGTAGAGGTAGACTCAAAATAACCATGAAACGTCACACGGCTTGCTGCGTGTGCCAATATTGCACAAGCAACTCGTGTCTCTGCGCCGCAAAATTTGAGACCGCTAGCTGGAGATCGCATGCGTCTGGATTAGGTAAAAAAAAGCTTTGCAAGTAAGTAGTGGAAAACACTCTTTGTTATTGAAAAAAATGCAATAAGAAATCAAATTTTTGTAAAACTTTTTCCGCTCTGCTTCCATCTATCTGCTTTTGAAGTCACTTTTATCAAAACTTCAAACCCCGCCCTCTGCTGACAAAAAGAATTCTTGCTCAGCTTAAAGGTTCAACACAAATGACGCTCTCTCAGCAATCCTTTTCAAGCCAATCACTGCTCGGATTTTTCCTATAGCCATTCCTTTTCCTGCACTCTCTATTGGGGTGTTTCATTTATTCAACATTTTTGAAATTGAAAATGCTTGGGGTCGTATCTGATGGAGTTTTTGACGCTGATTTCGAATATGTAATTTTTATTTTGCTATGACGTCATTTTGAGGTTGCAGCACGCGTTCGAAACTCTGGCAGAGCACGATTTCGGGAATTTCCCGTATCTCGGTAACGGTACGAGATAGCGCGTCGAGACTGGTGTCAAAATGCGCAGAAGGGTCGATTTCCTATACCCTCTCAATACAACTTTTAAGTGTATCTTGAACAGAAAAAAAGTTATTAGCAAATTACACATTTATCATGCAATTTTGATTTTCAACTCACAAAGGCATTATGGCATTCGCTGTAATCACACGCAAAACGTAGTTTGTAAGTTCGCATAAGGAAAGAAAAGTCAATCAGCCTTGTCTAACTCCATATTAAGTAATAAATAAGCGTTTGATCTGTTGTTACTACTGCAGTTAAAACTAAGGAATGAGGGTGAATTGTGTTCTAGCAAAGCTTTGATCTTGTGTAGTAATTGATTTCAATGCTTACTCTATTATCAAATCGTGGTGGTAGTGGCCGGTGTTACTTCCAATAGAAAGTTTATTTCGGGCTAATGGGAGCTCTCATGTCCAAAGTCCACTCTATCATGTTGTATCAGTTCCACTCTTCATTTAAATCTAGGATAGCTGAGAGAATGACGACGGTTAAAAGATCAGATTCTGCTGGTGCTATGATAAAACGTAAAAAGCTACAGGAAAGCGTATTACCGTTGAACGTTGATGTGATTAGTCATTACTATTTTTTGCGCAAATTTTATTCCAACACTGACCCGAAATTTTTGAAGAAATGACCATATTTCAATGACTTAAAAGATGACACAGTCAATGACGTAATCAAAAAATGGAAAACAGCAAGCCTTTTTGTTATTGGCTCGATCAAAATACAAACAAAATTTAAAAACATTATTTCCAAATTTGAAGCAGTAAAGAAAAGATTAAAAACTGAAAAAAGCGGTGAAGTTAACGAAGAATGGATGAATGATTTGTTCGATATATGTAAATGCAAGAGTAAAATTACAGAAAATACCCAAGCGTTTAATGGAAAGCTTGCATGCGATTGTCCGTGGGAAGATCGCATTTTGGAAATCGAAGGGCCATTTCTTATTGATCAGAGAAGCGTGAGAAAATTGATGAGCGAGTTATGGCCGTGAAATCGTTTCCTGTAGGTGTATCAGTCACTGCCCAAACACTTTTTAATGCCATTGTAAATGAAGTTTGCGGTCCATGTTTAAGCAATGTTTTTTCGATAATGGCTCTCACAACATCCCTTAATAGTGGTAAAAAGTCCGGAGTGAATAAGAGGCTGGTTGAATTTTTTCAATGAAAACGTTGGTCACGCAAAATCGGTTTCCTATACGAAATTTATTTTTCGCATGTTATATTAACTATCGAAAAAAAAACAAAAGGTCCAGGAGCAATGCAAGACGGTGCGTTGCTTAACTGCATTAAAAGCATCAACAAACCCGACATTTACAACATTCTTCCTCGTCAGAGTATTCCAGTACCGATTACCAATATTGCTTCTCTGCAGCTAAAAGCAAAGGTGGAGGGGTTTTCGGAACAAAAACCCAAAGGTTTTCAAGATGGTAGTTTCAGAAATGAATACTTGTATGTGCTGGTATTGGCTTCTTATTTGGTTTGGGATGTGCCGGATAGTTTGAAATATCTTTTGGAGTACAGAGAAGAAGAAATTTCACATTCCAGATGGATCAAAACAGCTAGTGACTATCTAAGGTTGTTAATTTTTGAACTGGGAAATTTTGGAGTTGACCAAAAAAAAATTGTTCGAAATTGCGTCGTATATTATATGCGTTTACGTGCCATCTTTTATGCTTAACCATTTAAAGCCAACAGCATCAGAAGGGCCTTTTTTTCTCGCTATTCCAAAGAGATATCCTTTTGGCATATCGAGACATAGACACAGAAATAGCGGATGTAGCAGTGAAATACTTTTTAAAATACGTTACATGCTGACTGAGCCAAAAAAATGTTGCTTTAAGTGTGTGCGGAGAAACTCATCGTTATAGCGTGGAGGCGGTCAAAGGTTGCTTGCTTCCTGATACCCTTGATATCAAATCACACTAGATGGACAGAACTACTCGACTAAAACATTTCTTCACTACTCAAAGAAAAAATAGCTCCATGTATTTCGTGTAGCCGAATTCCTCCAGTTTTGGAAAACTATCCACAAGAACAACAGATCAAACGAACGCAGGATTGGGAAGCTGAAGAATATAGTGAACGACAAAATAGGAGATGAACCATCATAAATGAATAAAACTGACAAGCGCTTGCGCGCATTTTTGTGTAATATGGAGTTAGACAAGGCTGATTGACTTTTCTTTCCTTGTGTGAACTTACAAACTACGTTTTGCGTGTGATTACAGCGAATGCCATAATGCCTTTGTGAGTTGAAAATCAAAATTGCATGATAAATGTGTTATTTGCTAATAACTTTTTTTTTGTTCAAGATACACTTAAAAGTTGTATTGAGAGGGTATAGGAAATCGACCCTTCTGCGCATTTTGACACCAGTCTCGACGCGCTATCTTGTACCGTTACCGAGATACGGGAAATTCCCGAAATCGTGCTCTGCCAGAGTTTCGAACGCGTGCTGCAACCTCAAAATGACGTCATAGCGAAATAAAAATTACATATTCGAAATCAGCGTCAAAAACCCTATCAGATATGACCCCAAGCATTTTCAATTTCAAAAATGTTGAAAAAATGAAACACACTACTCTCTATTCTGACGATTCTTCTTGACAAACAACTGATGAAAAGCTTCGAAAACATTAACATTTTAATCAAAGTAAAACTTTTAATCAAAGTGTTGGAAAGTTTTTATTTGAAAAAAGACTGTCATTTGAAAGAAAAAATGCTTTTTTTGAAAAAAAAACTTTTTTTTGGAATAAAACTTGTTGTTGTGAAAAAAAATCTTTTTCTTGAACAAAAAACTTTTTTTTTGAAAAAAAATTTTTTTTGAAAAATTTTTTTTTACCTCTGGCGCCTAAAAGTCCCGGCGCATAATCGTCCCGCGCCTAAAAGTCGTAGACCCATCGCTCCCTCCAAGAAATACTAGGCTCGTAGCTTGATTATTTGGTAATTTTAAGGACTATTGCATTACAGTATTTTATTGCTTCATTAAAAACAAATTATTTACGTACCTGTTGGGGTCCACCATATCCAAGATAGCTTCGAATTCTGGTTCTGATTCGCCCTCGTCTACAATTGGTAGATCGTAACCGAGGGAGCGGAGGCAGGATTTGAACTCGTGGTGGTCAAGCCGGCCTGTTTTGTCCTTATCGAAGTGCTTGAACATCATCGAGAATTCTTTCAGCGCATCTTCGGCCACTCCAGTCATGTTACTAAACATAAATTTGTCGTAAAGACTTCACTGAAGAATAGTATTAGGGCAGTTTCAAACAGAATTTCATGAGAGAATGTTATGAATACACTTTTTTATAAGAACAGTAAGAACACTCTGCTCATTTTCGCTGAAAATTTAAAAAGGCAGCTTTAAAGCAAGCCTAAATGAATTCGTGTCACTTTATTATCCAATGATTTTTAAAAACAAATGAGGCTGAAAATTTAAGAACATCCAGCCTCAACTCAAAATTTACTGGTTCTTTAAAAAGCAAGTAAAGTGTATACAAAAGGGAGCGCAGTTTAGCGATTACTCGTCTTCCAGCGAAATAAAACGATTTCATTCAATCACCAACTACGGATACAGTCAAATTAATTAATTTTGAAACACTAATCTAAGCAAAAAAGTCAGGACAGACACCAATTCTAATCAGTACAAGAACATCATACGTTCGGGTTTTCTCGGAACCAATACCGATTTTTAGCTGACGCCAAGGTAGCTGTTAGTAACAACAAAAAATTGAAACATCATACCGCGCTTGAATTTGTTGCTCCAGGTTATGCTGCATCCTCATTCCCAACTGCTCCAGTTGGTCCCACTGTTGCGCCAAGCCAACTGTGGAATGCTCCGTGTAAACGTTATCTAAAATCAACGCCTCCTCCAGAGCCGCTCCCAGCTGTTCAATTCCCTTCAATTTATCCTGCAAATTGACGTCATAAACTTCATTGTCGCGTCAGATAAAAGTAACTTTTCCAAGTTAAAAACATTAAAATTTAAGATAGTACATATTTCACTGCAAATTTTAAGTTAAAAGAACAAAATTAAAATAGTCATCCGCGCAATTTTCGTTTACTTTGTTAAGGGTTAATGTTAGGGTTTGAGTTAAGGTTAGGTTTGGGTTAGAACTGGGTCAGAATATTAATGAAAACTAGATAAACATGCTTATGGCTGACAATTAATCCAATTATTTTCCTACATTTATTTTCTATTTGAATAAGATCTACTCCCGGATGACCGCGGTAACAGGTGTGAGGGAAAATAAATGGATAATTGTCAACCATAAGCCTGTTTATTGAACAGCTCCAGACCTCACAGAAACATCGAGTACTCTTGTGGTTATGTCGGCAACATAAATTTGTTATTAAAAAAACAGATAAAAATTTTCCGTGAAATAATTTTTTTAATCTAAATACCAGCAGAAACACTTTTTTCGAACTTGATTAAACTGACTAAAGTAAGACACAAAACTGAAAAAAGTTGTTCGAAAAACAAACGCCGTCTTGAGATACAAAATATGTCCAACAAAATTGGAAGTCGCACATTTTAACCGATAATCACTGACGAGAATCGTTCACAACGCAACATGGTTAAAAGTAAGCCACGCAAAACCAGAGATATTTTCTTACTTTTCTCTCCTTTACTTCCTTCGATTTTAACTTCATGGCTTCCAGCTGTTCCTCCAAACTTCCAGATTCGGCAACCATGCTGGCTCTAAAAAATCAGTTATTTAGTCGCTGGTGGGAACAGCACAATTTTTGATTTTTTTTTCACAGAAAAGTTGGTTTAAGAATTTCAAATAAATTATTGCTACTATAAATTTTGAAAACACCTGCCCTACTAAATGCAAATTTCAAAAAGCTGTAGCCTAAATTCTGGTGGATTGCCGGCTTCATGAAATTTTAGTTGAACCATAAAAACTAATTTTCTGCATTTGATTAAAATTTTTTAATCAAATTAAGCAAAACTGCCGTTCAATCAGTCCCGAAGATAATTTTCTGCAGTCTACTACTTAATCAGCATTACGTCAACTTCATTTTTTCTGGCAACGGAAGGTTGATCAACTTTTGAATTAACATCTAATTTGTAGGCAGCGTGGCCGAATGGGTAAAAGCGTCGTTTTTACGACGACCTTGATCGCATTAACTGGATTCAACCCCTACCCTGGTCATTTTGTTGCGTCCTTGGATAAAAAGCTTTACGATGATTATCTATGGTTGGTGACTTCGAACAAGCAGCAAATTCAGTGAACAAGAATTCAAAGAAATTAACAGGAACTTTGGATCACTGGAAACTCCTAAGCAGGTGCGGATTCCTCTAAACACGAAGTAGTCAATGCAATGAAAAGTGTGCGGATAAACCAATAGTTAGCGTCTGACGCGGTCCGGTCACAGCAGGATAAAATATGCATCACAACAACAACAATCTATTTCCGTTAATCACAACCGTTATGAACTAGTACCTTGTTGATGTCAGCCAATCGTAGAAGAGATTAGCTTCTTTTGCGAACTTCTGTCTGGCCACATCGTTGTCCTGTTGCCGACCGAGTTCCCGCTGCAGTTCGGCTTCTCTCTCTCGCACCATCTCCTTCATGTTGTTCCACGTTTCCTCAAGGTTCTGGCGGGTGAACCACGTGTAAGGGTTCACCAACTGGCTGTGCTCGGGCGACAACGCGATTAGCTGATTGTCAATGGCGAATAGCTCTTCCAATTCGCTCTCAGCTTCACCGAGCGTTTCGCAGAAAGCTTTGTGTTCCTTGATAAGCGCCTGAAAAATTTAAGAACTTACTTTTTGTGGCAAAATCAACGCTGAGGTCCAGTTTAGTAGTTAAGAGTTGCCCAGTTCTAACCAGTGGTGTAAAAAGTACTCGAAAATTGTAATCAAGTAAAAGTTTCGTTACTGACGAAAAAACTACTTGAAGTAAAATACAAAGTACTGACCAAAAAAAGTACTTGAGTAAAAGTAAAAAAGTAGTCGTTTTAAAACTACTCAAGTAGAAGTAGTTCCGAAAGTAATCAACCAAAATAAAAACAAACTATTCAATCAAACAGACAAATGATCGACTACCTTCACGTCACTGCCACATAGCGCTTGATCTTCGAACCCAAGAAGTCATAAATTACTAATTATCGCAAGTTTTTTGTTATTATATTCCAGACAATTGATCAAAAAGAACAACAGCAAGACTTTGAGATTTGAAAATCATGCCACGGAATCACTTTATAACATCTTTGCTCAAATACTCATTCACTGCCATTACTAAATTATGCTAAAATTTAAAAACTTCGTGGACGTGTCTTACCTCTGAATCTACAGGGTGAGCCAAAAGTTATGCAGCATAGTTATTTCAGTATATTTTGCGATAATGCTTTTTGGATTACTTAATAAAAACTAACGAGGATTTTTTTTTTAATTGATTTTTATTTCACGACATATGAAGGAGGCAGAAGCCTGAAAAAGAGCGTCACTAAATCGCAAAAATTATTGTAGGTAGCCCATTTAGATAGTCCGGGTCTCCACTGGGACGAAATTGATCATCATATTAAGAACATTTAGTAATTACATTGCACAATAAATTACAGCACCGTACAATAATGTTTATTGCATATACCGGTACGGTGTGTGATTTTTGGCTCACTATGTAAAATTTAGCTATAGAAACGCTTAGTTATCATAGAACACATTTTTGGCAAATTTAATTTATATCTCAGTTTGCTTCTATCATGATTTGCTTTTGATGAAGTAAACATCCATGCCAGTATGCGGCGAAGGGCAGACATCAAACAATGAACGTAAAGTGAAACTAAAACCATCTTGAACTGCTATTTGCCAGACTGGATCTGGTAGGTACTTGCACTTGTAGAAAACAGCATTGCTGCAGTTGCTGTGGTGGTCTGACCTCTGACGCAAGGGTTGCCAGCCAAAAAAATAGGAAAATACTACTAACTTGACTGATTTATGCAGAGCTAGACAGTGCTGTTTTTAGCCTTAAGGTCTCATCAGCAACCCTCAGCATATCCAATCCAAAGTTACTCCCCAGACATTTTTTGGCCAGACTGGTCAAACCTTAACGCTTGCACAGTGACAGAGGGTTTATCAGAAATAATCGATTTTTCGCTCGTGGTACTTCGCAAACAACAACTAAATAACCGATGGTCTCTTATATTAAGAACAGCCATAAGCTATCCTTAATATAAGAGCTACCTCTCTGCGTGACCAAAAAAATCAAAACTGAAAAAACTTGACGTCCTTCGTGGTCCTTCAAAGAATACCTTTGGTTTAGACATGCTAAGGGCTGCTGATGAGAGTCAAAAGCTTGAAACAGCGCTGTTCTGTTCTGTACATTAATGACTGCAGCTGCTCGCGGCTGCAGCGTTGGTGGTTGATATTGCCATCTACTGCCAGAGGAAGTCATTCTGACTATCCGAGAGTCGGCCACGAAGAACGTCAAGGTTTTTCAGTTTAAATTGCGCGGTAAAAGCGACTGTTCTGTTAAATTTGTGGTTCAAATTTTAAATTACAGTACTTTGTACTTTTCTGAATCAAAATGCTACTTAAGTAGCGTTACTTCACTCTGAAAGTAATCAAGTAAAAGTAGCCAATAAAAAAATACTTAAAAAGTACTCGTTACCGGAAAAAACTACGTAAGTAATCTACTCAAGTAAAAGTACTTCGTTACTTTACACCACTGGTTCTAACTATACCGGTAGTTCAACTTTTACAAAAATTAGCCACCACCGGACCTTTAAATGAGCACTATGATAAGGCGTTAGAATGCCACGGTTTAAGGAAAGACTATCGACAAAAAATATTTTATATAAGGAATGTAATTGTCTACTTGTTTTAAAACTCTAGCGCCCAGGTGAAAAGAATAAAACAGAAAGCATTTCTTATCAACCTGGATCTCGACCACGGAGTGACATCGCACTGGATCCGACATATCTTCTTCAACGTTTTCAAACCAAGAGTTAAACGCAGAAGCTTTCTTAGCAAACGAGAGATACAAGTCATTGATGCCTCTCAGACGCGACTGTGTTTCCTCCAATAAATCCTTGCGCTCTTTTGACGCTGCTTTTAAACCATCCCATCTGAAAAAAATCTTAGTTATGCGAGCTGTTTTGCAGCTACGCATGTACAACGTGGGCGGGGGCCACTTCCGCATCATTTAGCCTAGGCCACACACAACACACTACAGAACTTGCTAAAATAAGATGTTGCAGCGACTAAGAGCCTTGACAATACTGTGCCCGGTTTTACTAGGTCGGCAATTACACTTTTTTAAAATAAAAATCGATAAACTATGGGTCGAGGCTGGTTGTTCTTAAATTTTCACGAAGTTTCAACCACACTTGTTCTCAATTTTATTGAAAAAATAAAGTGACACGAATCAAATTCTTGCTTGTTTAAAAGTTGTTTTTTGTTATAGATCAAGACTACTGTTCGACATATCAAATCACGTAAAAATGCATTGTTCTGGCTTGTGTTCTTCATTTTTTTCACGCTGAGGCTGACATTGTTCTTAAATTATAAGCAAAAATAAGCTTGGTGTTCTTATAAAAAAAATAGGTGTATATAAACGTTTGACCTCCCTCTCCAGACACTAGCGCCTAACAGCTCTAGCAAATAGCGATTGAAAAGAAATATGTGCGATTGTGTCCGAAATAGTGGAAGCATTTGCATCAAACACTGAACTGGATTCATTAGTCCAGCAATGTCGGTAACTAAGGATGCAATATTCCGAAGTTTTTCAACAATGTAAATCTTACTTTTCCATCAGAATGCTGTGTCGTTTTTGAATCGCATCGCGCTGTGCGTGGCCACTAGCTACCAGTTGATCCTTGAGCGATGTTATGTTTGCGATCCCTTCTTGTTCAAAAGCTTGTAGCCCAGCATCAAATGTAGCCTGTACGCGATAAAAAACTTAAGGGTTGTGAAAGTAATCCACATTGCAAAATAACATACAAAACTGCATGTTTGCATTAAAAAACAATTTCTTTGCTGAGTAAGAAAAAAACACTTTTGAACTTTCAATACATAACAAGCTATGTTCAATATTGCGTGACATTGTATTAGGTCTAGACAAAAGATCTAGTATTCGTTTTCCTACAAGTGAAGAGTACCAATCGCCTACCTGTTTGAGCAGTAGAGCTTGAACTAGAGACAAATCATCATCGAACTTCTCCGACGTGAGCATGTGTTCTTTCTCTTTGATCGACGATTCCACCACATCAGCCTGCAATGCAAGAAATGAAATCACGTGGTGGTCTAATGGCTTTTCATAGCTAAGTGCCTAACCAAGTAAGTATCAGTGAAAACAGATTTGTTTTCGGTGTCTTTTTATCAAGATTCGATTATACTCGACACAAGCCTACCAGGTTCCGATGCAAACATTCTTAGTTGTTAGGTCGTATTTGAAAAACTCAACGTCATTTTTTCATCATTTTCCACCAACCTTCCAGTTAAACTGAAGGAATGCCGAGGTATCGCTGAGCAGATTCCACAGTTTGGATGAAGCCGCTTCGAGTTTTTCCATCTGTTCGTCAACACGCTTCAAATCTGAAGCCACATCTTGCATCCGCGGGTTTTCCTGCATTGAATACAAGTTTTACATCGTTTTTAAAGATAACTATTTTGTAAAAATAACATTTGCAAAAAAAGAGCAAAAGCGTGTAGAAAAAGCTGTTTAACAACTGGTGCACATTGGGGGTGGAATCGTGAAGCCACCACCAGCAGGTCGTAAAAGGCGACCGATGGGTACTCATCAGCAGTGGCCACCTACGAGGCGATGGGGTGCCCACTTTTTCAGAGGAAATAGCCACTCTTCTTTCCCGGGTTTCCCAGTCCATCTGGGATTCTATGCATTTAGCATTTCTACCGCACCCTACTCTCATCGACAGAGAACAGCCGGGTAGTAGCAATAACCTTAATAACTTAAAACGACGCTGTAAAGAATTAATATTCCCTTTTTACATATTGCATCATTACAAGCTATCCTAAACGTCACTGTACCTCGCTTATAAGTCTTTCTCCAGCGTCTTTGACGTCAGCTAGTCTTTGTTCGTGGACGTTTAAGTCGATTTTGAAGGCTTCATGCTTTGCTAGCATGCTTTGCGCAGCTGGCAGTGATTGC
Organism: Trididemnum nubilum; assembly: GCA_963965965.1. NCBI lineage: Eukaryota > Metazoa > Chordata > Ascidiacea > Aplousobranchia > Didemnidae > Trididemnum > Trididemnum nubilum. The sequence goes on along the minus strand of OZ014472.1, from coordinate 35,269,560 downwards.
GGCTCTTCGAAGGCTTCCATAACATGCAATTGATCGGCCATCCAGCCACTTTCTTCATCTAATTCAGCCCTAAAAATATATTATTGCTGGGCTTTTTCTTTCCGGCAATAAGTTTCCAGCAATATTTCTCAAGTCCAAAAATTATCAAATCACTCAAGATTAAGATGGTATGAACAATTTTCAACGTGAGATGCAGGTTTTTCTCACTTCCTTTGTGGACCCATTCTACACGGCAACCAAATCTTGGCTAATTGTTGTAGGTCGAGATTAGACCAGAATCGAGTTTTATTTCTTAAGACAAAAAGGTTAACTTCAAGCCAAGTACCCTATTAATTAAACTTTTTGATTATCCTAACTTTAGAACTTCTTACATAAGTATGACAGCAATATACAACACAACCTTTTCACAGCAAAAAAAATCGATGGACCCCACAAAACAGCCACGCTCCACAACTTACTTAAATCGATGATAGGCTTGAGCTTGCAGCAACTGCTTGCGGCGGTCCACGGCCAGTTCCTTCAACTGAGACCAGTTGTTCTCCAGCTCATCGAGGCGCTGCTCGATCTCGTCGTAGCAAACTGTTCGCTTTTCCAACAATTCTTTGCCTCTGGTCTGTAGCAAAATTATGAGTGTTTATATATTTATCAATCAGAAATACCTCTGGGACGTAAAATTAAACAAAGTTAGTAGAGCAAGGGGCAAAAAGATCGGACCATTCGCTATGTTCGCAAAAGTAAAAGCATAAATTTTTATTCCATCAAAAAGACAACACTTATCGATTTGGATATTTGAAATAAAAAACACACATGTTTTTTGGCAATAACATGGTTACATAATACTTTTATTATACAGTGTGCAAACGATTTTAAAATGCTGAGGGTTTTGTTAGTGGTCCTATTTTTTTGTCTCTGAATAACATACCGTAGTATCTTATTGAATGAACTGTAGAGGAGACAAAGCGCTGTTTTTGTTCCAATGGTGTCGACTTGCACGTTTTCTAAGAGCTATTAGGGATAATAATCGAAGTACGCAATCTTTACTTCTACATTCTCAATTGTTACTCCAATCTTTTTTTTTTTGTCAAAATCTTACAAATCGTAGATACCTTGACTTTTTGCTCCAAGTTCAAGTTCTAGTACTGCGTCATGCTACGGGTTAACTCACAAAACCAACACACTTCTCACCAAGTCAAAATATAAATATCATACCAGAATGCGATCGACGTTCGGTTCGTGTGACCCGATTTCTGCTTCAATTCGCTTGTGCTTCTTTTTCAGCTTCTGAACTCCCATCAGATCTTTGCCTGTGTCGTCACTGCTAACCAGAATCTTTTTCTCACTGGAAAAATAGAAATTGAACTTACACGTGATTCTTGTTACGCAAGGAAAATTTTTTGAGAAAAACACTGCTACATAAAATTTTTTTTATTAATTTGTTTTGTACTACCCACTTTTTTCGATAAATTGGCGTATGGAGAAATTCAGCAAATGGGCCACTTCTAAAGACATACACACAGGCTTTAGCACAGATGTGAGAAAGCTGGTTTATCGACTCGTTTTCTTTCACTGAATTCATTAGATAAACCTGGGTTCATCTAGCTTCTGAGTAACTTTGCGATCGCAAACGAAACCTCTTAAACACTACGATGATTTACTTACTTAATCCAAGCTTGTTCGTCGGCAATGTCATATAGGAGTTGATGCGAAACGAGAGATTCTTGAAGTTTGCCTCGACGCTTCTTAGCAAGATCCTTCAGCACTGCAAACCTGAAGAGCAAATAAAAATTAACTTAATACTTCATAAGCATTTGAAAAAGAAAAAAAACACGAAGTAAAAAATAGCACAGAATTAAAAAAACAAAAACAGCAACAAACAATTCACAAATAGTAGAACGAGAACCAACAGTTGAAAATTTCTTAATCATCATCGTACATGAATTAAATTACCTTTCTTCAATTTTCTCCTGTTTTTGCTGTACAGCTTCCGGGTCAAGGGCATCCGAATCATTTGATTTTTGAAGAAGGGCGTCGGCGTTGTCTGACAGCTCCTTCGCCCTGTCCTCATGCGCTGCTATATCGGCTTCCAATAGTTTCTGTTTCTTCAGTAGATTCGATACTGACCTCACGTCCTTGCCAACATCTTCAGAACCCAACACAGCCTCAACCTACACCGTACCGTGAAATAATAGGGGGTGAGAAGATGATTTAAATTCAGTTTCAAATTCCTCCATGTTGGATGCACTTAAAAAACTACATTGGAGATTGAAACACGTTAAACCAACTTCAAACACGCGGATTTTAACGAACTAATCTGTAAAAATCCGAAGTGCAATTATATTGGTTACCTTGGTATTTTTCAATATACATTTCAATTACCTCTGCCATCCACATCTCGAGATCCTTCACGGCCATAATGAAGTCTTGTTGTTGATTTGCTTCCTTTAATTTCTCAGCCTTCTCGTGCGATTTACTCACTAAATTATTCCAGTCGTTTTCAAGCTGATTTATGCGGCTCTGAAACCAAAAGAATTTAAGTTACATCACAACACGGTCCACGTCAAAATTAAAAATTCTACAGTCTGTTTCATCCGTAATCATCAGGACACCCCTGATGATCCCGATTACGGGTGAAACAGACTGCAGCATTTTTAATGTTTAAGTTTGACTTGTACTGTGTTAATGCGATCTGGCCTACGCTATCGAGCACTTTTTTGAATCTGTTGAATCTAAACTACAGTCATCACAAATATATCAAACTAAAAATCATGGGGCATCTAAAATTCAAGGTAAAATGTTTGAAAAGCATCAGGAAACATTTAACAACATCGAAATATTCTTGAAAAATTTTTAGCAGCTTCCAACGCTGACATTATTGAGAACAAGAAAGATGCCGCTATGTCTTGTGCCGCAATTAAAATTGGCTTTCTAAAAGCACAAAACAATTTGGGAAGACCGGATCAACAAAGTTTGTTATCTATATTTCGCACAAAAAAAAAGAAGATATTCAGTGTTTATATCAAATCAGATCTAAACCTGAACCGCATCTTCAGATCCCGCACACTGATGCGAGTCAATCAACTGTCTTCCCGCATCCATGATCGCCTGGATCCGCTCCTTATTCGCATCTAACTCCGCTTCGAAAGCCTGGTGCTTCTGGTGTTTGCTCTGAAAAAAAGTCTGTCTTTCAGCTAATCAGTACTCTCTGTTTGCTAGTGATGAAGGGACAAACCTGAAACAGCAGGCCGTACAGCGATTGAGAAATATGTATATAAGAAAGACTGATAAATACTCTCCTTGGGTACGAAAGTTACCACAAGTGATAATTGCTTCAAGACTCTGTCTTTTAGCGAACCAGTACTCTCTGTTCGCCGTTGACAAAGAGACAAACCCCGAAACGGCATGCCGTACACTAGCAATTGATTGAGAAATACTGTATACATAAATAGAAAATATCGCTTAGCACTTAATACTTATTTGAGTAAAAAATCGATTCATTGTGAAATGCGCTTCTTCGACACCCAAATAAAATAGGTTTGATAACCACCAAACTTACCACTCTGGTAGCTATGGCCCAAATATATTGGCAATGGTATTAATTAGTAGCAGAAATGGTGGATGTTCTAAAAGTTGAAGTCACTAATTTAGTCTGGGTTTACCAAATTTGCTCGAGCCAAGTCTTGAAAAATCAATCCAAATGTAATCAATTCTTAACACGATTACCTGAATGTTTGCTGGGTCCTTGTAACTTTCGTCCAGAGTCGTTTGCAGCTTCTCGTTGATCCAAGCATTAGCTTCATCAGCATCTCTACTGAATTGCTGCAGAGACTGCGTCTCTCCGAGCCGAGAACGTTTATCGATTAATGCCACTTTCAAATTCTCCCACCTAAAAAATGCAAAACAAAAGTTTGGGTGCAAAAGTACCTCAAATTAACATAAACTACACAGCTTTTATGCGTAAGTTACAGTGTAATGTGCATTTATGATAAACTGTAAATCTGGCCAATTTTTAACATAAATTAGACATATTTTTATCAACAAACTTAAAATAAATAATCAAGACTAAATGCTTCTTTTTAAGAGACTAAAACTTACCTCTCCAGAACTTTTTCTGCTTTGTCTCGTATGCAGTCTTCAGCATAGTGGGATGGTGTGGAGGCAAGTAGATGTTCCGACGTCGCTTGAATAGCCATTATCTTTGCCTCTTGCAACCCAATTGCTCGATTGAAGTCTTCGTGCTTCTTAATCAGCGATTCAACAGAATTCAAAGAATCACCTAATTACAACAAGGTGTTAACTGAAAAAATCAAAAGAGTTGTAATTTAGCTGGAATTTTTGGTACTGCATCATGCAAGAAAAGTAGCTAATTTTATGTGGAAACACTACTGAGAAAGCGATCTTTTAGTAACGTTAAATAAACTGAAATCAGAGAAAGATGGGCTTTAATGATTTTCAAAACTACTGCTGCTGATAAAAGCAGATACCTGATTGGTCACTTGAGAGGAAAGCCTCTCTCGCCTCCATCCAGCTATCAGCCGCGTCACACTCTCTCAGGAAATGATGAAGAGCTAAGCATTGCTCCAGCAGAATTCGGCGGTCAGCCCATGACCTACAAGAAAAAATCATATAATTTCGCATGTTGCCATCAATAATTTTCAAGATGATTGCACTTTGGCAGCCAGAAGAATCCTTTTCTTTGTTTAGCTTATCAAAAGCTACTGCAACACTAAAACAACAATTTCATACCACTAGTTTGCCAAGCCCCGCCAATTGGTCGAGCGGAAACGCGCTCGTCTCTGTAGCGGGAGGTTCAAATTTCGGGCCGGTAAAATCAGATACAGTGTTGCCAACAGCTCGCTTCTGGTGTGACATTTCTTCGAAAGGAGCTGTGTTGCTCAAGTGCAATGAATCAGAGATGGGCCCCGTAAACTCGTAAAACGCTTCGGCGTAATACAGCGAGTATAACGAAAGATTTGAGCTGGTTTGTTGAAATCAGTGGTAGGGTTAGTCGGCAAAAATTAAAAAAATTAATGATGAAAAAATATCTTACTTTTCAAGTTTTTCGACACTGTTTGAAACTTCTTGAATGGAGGAATCAATCTCCTTCGCGGATGGATGATCAGCACCAATCAACGCATCAGCTTGCCGTTGAAGAAGATGGTAGGAAGGAGCTCGCGCATCTATGTCTGCACGGTAATCCTGGAAATGAAAAAAAATAGTGAATAACTGATAAAAGCACATCCTCCAACACACACTTATCAATATAGTGAATGAATTTTGGCAGTAACCGTATCTCTTTGATCAAGTCTCTCTTCAAACTACGAACCATTTGAATGAACACGTTGTTTAGAGGAGCTTGAGCTACTAAGTTAACTGTTTTATGTCTACAGTGACATACAAGCCTAGTCATCCACATAGTCAAATAAAGCAGATAATAAAAAAAGCAAAAAAATACAAACGCTCTGGTTCGAGGTCAAGCTAAAACTTAATATTACCACACAATCACAAAGCTCTGAAGCAACAACCAAGAAGTACTTACACACAAAAAAAGAAAGTACCTGATGACGTTGTAACAACGACTCAGCACCAGCAATATCATCTGCCACGTCATCACGCGAACAGAGCTCGTCCATGTGCGTTAGCCAGAGCTGGAGTTCCTTGCAGTCCGTGAGGAAACGTTGAAGTTCGTGGCAGCTGGACAGAGAATGTTTGCGCTTCTCAGCCTGTAGGAATGAAAATAAATCAGATGTAAACAATGGAAAGAGCCTTCGGCTCAAGACTGAATTATCGTGGTAGCGCCTGGTTTTAGGTATTTAGGACTTTTTCGGTTGTCGTCTGCATGTTTGAAATTCCGAATTTGAGTTTTTCGGGATATTTCTTTTTTCTGAACAGGCTAAATGAACCGATAAGATAAGCAAAATGTAATTGTTAATAACTTAAACAAACCGAAAAACTGTTATTGTTAATACGAAGAAAATGCATTTTATAAAAATGGCATTAGCGAATCGCAATCTACAAAAATTTGCTAAGATCCATTATTCATCCAGCAATGAACACCAATTAATTTAACAAATGGCATTTATCTGATGCTAGTGTCACTAGGGTCGAGCTCTGGCCTAGCGATAACGCATCACAAAAGTCACCTTAGCCACCAGATCGTTCCATGCTTGGTTGATTTGGGATTGCTTTGCTTGTATCGCTTCCGATTGATCAGGGTACTGATCGGACAATTTGGTAGCTTTTGCATCCAGGCTGTAAACGTGTTCGCCCAGTGCTGCCAAATCGCGCTCCAATCCTTCATGTTTGCGTTGAAGTGCCTAAAAAAATTTTTTTCCTTTCCTTACTTCGGATATTTCAGTTGGTTATTTTGATTCCATAACAATTATTATAGTTTCTAGTGCCAATAATTTTTAAAGTTTTTTTTTTTTTAATTTCAAAAAATTAAGAAACCAGCCTCAACAAAATTATTAAAAATCTGGTTTTATTTTTCAGCGTTTAAATCAATTTCGACCCAGGCGAGTTATCGTCAGTCATCTTCTTTGAATAGAATCAATTTTGAAAAAAGAATTAACTGACTGAAAACAACAATGCATTAATAATTTTGTTGCAAGTAAAGATTGCTTAATGTTTATTGTTTACCTGCACAGTTGACAGATCGTTTCCGACGTTTTCATTTTGCAGGACCACGTTCTTTTCTTCAATCCAATTGTAAGTTTCTTCGGCGTCTCTAAACATAAGAGCCCCTCCACGTTATGGTTTTTTGATTATTGCAAAATCAGCTTAAAGCCGATCAATTTTTAGTACAGTACTTACTACTTAGCAATGACTGTATCTTATGGTTCAGACGACTGACTTCGATGCAACTTATTATGTTTTTAATTAAATTTTACCTGAAAAAGCCTTGTACTTGGTGGGCAGAGCCAAGTTTACTGTTTTGATCCGTGACAGCTTGGTGCAACGATCCCCAAGCTGTATTCAGTTTCTGAAAAAGATACAAAAATTGTTTTCAACTGTTACAAGTTTCAGAGGAAAACAAAGGAACAATCTTCCTAATATTTACTTGCACTCGTTCCACCACAGGCTCTCTTCCATCTTCGCTAACTCCGTCAACTTGATCCACTCCGAGGTCCTCGGACTCTTCGTTTAACTCCGCAATCCTCTTCTCCCGAGCTTTCACATCCTATAACAGCAGTTTTAAGGCAAAACCGACCAACGAATTGCTAAATTAAATCATAGTAATACAAACCGCATTTAACTAACTTTCAAACAGATATTTATTATAAAAAAAACTCCTGCTATTTGCTGTCCAACCCTGGATTTCGATTCGACTACTGCATTGGTGTAATAAGCAGCTTTCGAACATCAAATCAAAAAAAAAAAAAAAAAAAAAAGAAAGTAAAACGCTGGAGCTTTTATGAAGAAACTTACCTTTTGGAATTCATCGAGTTTCTTTTGTAGATCTTGAACCCGATCTAAGCCGCCATCTTCATCTCCTTGGACGTCGTAGGAATTGACAACAGCTGTACGGTTTTCAACCCACTTCAGCAAATCGTCGCTCTCACGAGATAGAGCATGCTGGCGACGAGAAAGCTGCAATACCTTGTCACGAGCCAGGCAACTATCCTTCAGTTTGTCGTACCTACGATATACGATTAAGGTTAACACAAAAATTTGTTTTGTATCCGTCGTTCTTTTTTTTTGATCTCAACTCAACCATGGATTTTCATAGCAACTAAGTTTTGAATAGAAATTGGATTTGAATAGTAACACGACATAACCAGCCAGTACCCACTCAGCCGCACAAGGTTCTACACAAAATACATTTTCAAGATATCCATGTCTGTAGAGAGTGTATAGTTCTTTCTGTGAATGTATTCTGGCCATTTTTCGTTATTCTTTAACTAGCTTTGAAATTTCTCACTACCGACGTATGTAAGCTAAGTAAACGATCTTATCACGCTTATTTGTATTTGTACAAAACAGAAACTTATCAGCAAGCAAGACTTTTTTTACAAATGCCTTACTTAAAAAACACAGCACCAATCTTTGGTTTAAAATGTCATTTTATACAGTAAAAAATGGATCAATCAAATCTACTTTTTAAGTTTGAAACTGTTCTCAAAAAAATTGAATACAACTTTGTCCATAAGATTTTCTCTAAAACAAAAAAAAAACATGTCCTATAAGGAAACGTAATCACTAATCGAATATATTATATGAGAGATTAGTCTATCACGTACGCTTCTTCGAGCTCTTGTTGCCTGGTCAGTAGTGTTCGTTGTGGAAGAATAGTTTCTTCTGCATCGCTCTCTTCCTCCTCCTCTTTTAACTCTTCATCAGTGACCACATGAAGGCAAGCGGATGGCACGATTCCGTTCCTCTCCGCATCACCAACTTTCCACAAATCCTGGTACAATATACAGTAGAACGTTTGAATTTCTTTGAATTACCATTTAATTGCTGTTTAGTGCCACAGGACTGCAACTGGCAACCCACATTGCACAATATTGATACATGACCCCAACATGATCTGCTTATTTTGAAATAAAACCAATCAGTGGTCGAGTTGGATAGAGAGTCTGCTGCTGAAACGGTAGACTTGGGTTCAATTCCCGGTATGGTCAGACTAAAGACTTTAAAATTGGTATTTACAGTTTCTTTGCTGGAAATTCAGCAATAAAAAGGCCAGTGTGAAGACTTCACCACGTGTGGTAGACAGGTAGCAGTTTGATTAGAAGACCAAAAAATCACTTCGCTGTCATCTGGGCGAGGCAACTTGGTGATTAAAAGATGCAGACTTAAACTTAACCTACATAAAAAACTCGACGATTAAAAACAGATGATTAAACTTGAATCCACAGTCAATACATGAACAAGAATACGGACCCTGAATGAGAAAAATAAACTACCACAAATTTGGCACAGACTGATAAGACATATTCAAAAAAACTTCAAGATCATGTGTACCTTTCAAAGACAAAAATAAAGGGCTATTTTGTTATATCACAAAACTCCAGTAAGGTTTTATAATGCTTGCATTTCTAGATGACATTGTTTTTATTTAACAAAAATTAGTGTTGCAGTCTTAATAGAGCTTTCGGAGTTATCCTACAGCCGGAAATGACAGCAGTAATTTTGCATCATTCGAAGGATACATGCAAAAAACATGTATCCTGCTCATAAATGATGCTGTTGAAAACAGCAGAGTAAAAACCAATCAAAATCTGTGTTATTCCATGGTTATTCCAGTACCATTACCTTGTTATGGGTTGATATGAGCGGCAATACTTCGCCTTTCTTAACGGTCAGCTCCCGTGTAGATTTGCCGTTGAAATCGTGAATTACCAGAACTTTTCGTATGCTTTCTTCTCTCTCCCATGGACATTGAAGCTGTAGATTAATTTTGTATAAACCCCAACGCAGTATGAAAAACAAGAAAATCTGAGCACTCGCAAGTAAGGTAGAGACTATTTCACTGGAAATTTCTATCTAGTTTCGTATTAATTCGGATAAATCTAACCCAAACTCAAATGCTATCGCATGCTCCCTAAACCTAACCCGAACCCAAACCTTAATCTTAAATCTAACTCAAATTCAAAAATGTAAATAAAAATGCATTAATATTTCTCATTTTCATTTCATTCTCTTTACCTAAAATATTTTCGGTGAAATAGTCACTCCCATAAACTATTTTCTTTAACTATACACGCAACTTGTAGAGCGTTATATTATCACATAGTATTAATTACATTAACGCCGTTACGCGTAAGGCAACCACGGACAAAATGACATTCAGTAATATTACTACGCGCTACAAAACTTGGAAAAATGAAAAGCCATTGGGAAAAACGAAAGAAAAATTCGAGCATTTGCCGCATTTTCAAACACATTTATTTCTTCAACTCGCAACCTTAACCTTGCACTGTTTCGCTTCTTCGCGCAAATCCTCCACTGTTTGTCCGAATCGATCAACATCTTGCATCAATGCCTTATTTTTCTTGATCAGGGACTCCGCCGAATCCTCATCCACTCCGACGTCCTCAGATTGCAAAATTGCTTGTTGCTCCTGGAAGTAATTGAAAGTTTGTTCATATTTAAGCTGCAAGTTGTTTATTCAAATGCTTTAATATGTTGCATTCCGATTCGCACGCACATCAAAACGCTTTCTTTGTCTATAATTAATAGATAGCACTATTTCGAGACATCATCACTAGCTGAAAAGGACTTCAGTACGGCAATTAATCTTAACTTAATTAATAACAAGTTATTCATTACATTTTGAGCCTACAGCAACGCTAACATTCCCAAATCAATTTATAAAAAAATGCAACGCTCAAAGGTCGAATGATTAAATTTAGCATGCTGCTGGTAACATTTAATTTTTAGTTGTGATGTACTAGAAGCCCAGAAAAAATGAGGACCTAGTAAAATGAGGTAACTGTAATTGCATTTTATTCACACCAAATTGCCTTGACCAGAAGACAGGGGTTTGCGCTTTAACAAGAAAGTTGTGATGAAAACCATGAAAAAAAAAGCTATTCAGAGAAATGTTTTTCGATTACGTACTGCAATCCAGGACTGAGCATCATTGGCGGCGGCGAGATAATTTTGCGCCGCTACGGAGTTCTGGAGATCTTCCTGGCGCTGTTCGGCATCGGCGCCGAGCTTCTTCCACGCATGAACAAGGCCGTCCGACAGGGTGTCGGCCTTCTTTGATTCGATGTGCCCTGAAGAAGTTTTTCATTCAAACTAATTGTAATTACATTTTATTCACCTACTTGCCTTGGCCAGGAGACAGCAAAGGGACCTTTCAGTCTTGGAGTGAAGTTGCCACCTGTCAACCACACACGGTAGAGGCTTCACACTCTCCCTTTTTAGTGCAAAGGTCAAGCAGGAAAGCTGTAAATACCAATTTTTATCGTCCGTGATTGGACTTGTACGAGAGTTGAACCTACGTCTACCGTTTCCGAAGCAGACGCTCCTCACTCGACAACTGATCTGTTATATCATAAGCGAAATAATAATATGAAACGAGCTAAAAAGCGCTCTACTTCCATTGTAGGTCGCTAAAATTAGCTAAGCCTCCAGTATGGTTGAGACGGTTCAAAACTACTGTAGTGCCATCAACTCAAAATTAGAGCTGCATTAAAATAAGTCTAATTCAAAGACATCAAATCGCTACCATGCAATCAACTGACCCTATAAGCAACATTATTCAATTTGAATAAATTTGAAACAGCACTTACCTTCTTCGACCAACTTATTCGCTTGCGATACGACACTGTCAATCTGCGGTTCGTGTGCGCTTATCTCGGATTGGACAAGTTCGTGTTTTCGCAGAAGGTTTTTCGCGCTCATCCAATCTTTTCCTTTTAAAAAAAGCAATAATTTTAATGCAGACTGAACTGAATTCAGATAAACTTATGGTAAAAACATCAAAGCCTTATTAAATCTCACAACAGAATTAGGCGTTCTAACTTGAATGCGAAAATTAAATCACACGATTTTAGTCTTGAATCGTGGATTCTCCCTTCCATGTCGCACAAAAATACATTAATAGTGCACTATTAAGGTTGGCGAAAACTTCTAGCTGCTCCAGAGCTGCAATGTGAACAACTGGTTGAAACTAACCTATATTCGTGGAGTCCACAATTGGTTGTTTTTCTTCCACCCATTCAACCTCATCTTGAATATCGCGGAACAACTGTTTGCTCAACAGAGATGCTGCCAACTTGTCGCGACGCTGAGTGATGGGTTCCTGAGATAAAAAAAACAGGTGAAAAACGGTCCTAAATATAAATTTAAACCCCTTAAACCACGTTCCACAACTGCACATAACTACTAATGTTTTTTTTTTTTCGGGAGGTGGGTGAAAAACGTTTACAAAAACACAAAATCTAGGTCACACAACTACACATAATTACAGTTAATGAACAAGGTTTTCAGGGAAGCGGGCCACTTTACGAACGTAACTAGGCAATTAATATTAGAAATACATTACTTTACCTGTTTAGGTGTCATTACTTACTTGTAAGCGCTTGTATCGTTCGCTGAGATTGAGTTGTTTCTGTTTGATCGCTTCACAGTTAAAGTGTTCATCCTCAACAAACTTGTTCGCTTGTATTTCGATGCCATCAACTCGTTCCTAAATAATAAACAGGTCTAAAACACATCATGTTGGGGTAAGCAAACAACTAAATTATCTTCTTTCAACTAAAGTAGTACCAAGCGAAAAAATTTCGATTCAAATTCGGCCAAAAAAACCCATTATCACTAAGTTCGAGACTCTTTGACTTTTTTTGGTCATTTTCAGTAATTACTATATTAATACCGTCATGTATAGTGTATACAGTTAAGTCAAATTACGGATTTTCATCAAAAACAAAAATTGCAGTAAACCTTTCTTTTTTTTTTTTGAAATAGAATGCATTTACACTACATTACTTTCCCAATTACGGCCATTTGTGACACAAATTTGACAACTTTTACATAGTTGCAATTTTTCAAGAGCGTCTCTAAGCTTGAAGCTCTGGAAGCCCACCGTCATTGCCTTTAATCCTCCACACGAATGGTTTCAAACAAGATGAAAGGACATGTCAAAAATCAGAGCTTTCTACATACAGCAGGTAACAAAACACATAGCATACAAGAATAGTGCATAGCAAGCTCACTTTGTGGATTTGGACCTCTACTTCAAGTACTTGGTGTTTCTTGATTAGTGACGTCACAGTCGCCACGTCTTTTCCAATATCGTCAGACGATAGCGCATTCTCAACTTCGCTAATCCATCGATCGATATCAGCGACGCTACGATTGAAAGCCTGTTCTTTGCAAGCGTCCGATAACTTGTTGCCTGATAAGAACACAAAAGTTTGAAGCAAGTTCCTGAGCTGCGTTGCTTTCGCAAAGATAAAGCACAGCTTTTCTGGTTAAAACCTTGACTTGGTTTTAATTACCGTGACTGAAAAAACTTGCCACCAGCAAACTATGCTGCTTTAGCTAAATACAAACACTAAATACAAACACTGTGAAGATGTTTGTTAACTAGGGCCGGTCGACGCTGCGTAAAATCGTGAGCGGACGAGCGCAACCTTAGTTTATTTTAACCAACTGATTGTACTTTTAGTGCACGCCGGGCGTACAGAATTTATATTTTCAAAACTAAAGATACGCTCGTACGCTCATGATCCTCCGCCCAGTGTAGAGCGGTGTTTAATGCTACAGTATCATTAGACATGATTAAGATACTTGACCGGAAGCACAAACACAACGTAAAGCACAATAATTAAATGAATAAAAAGGAATTTTAACGTTTTCAAGCTGCCAATACGATTCGTTTCTTGAATAAAGTCAATAATTTCCAAGTTGGCTTTCAGCCGAACCTAAGTGATCCAAAAAGCCAAGAAATCCAAAAAGGAAAATTAATACATTATCGGAACAAATGTTGACACTTTACCTCTTTCCAAGCATTGCTTTTGAAGCTTTTCCCACATTTCTTCTGCTCGAGCCATTTCCTTCTGCACATCGTCGCTAGCGTAGTGATTGCTATCAATCAACGATTGCGCCTCGTCCTTGCAAGCTTGCACCCTTTCTTTGCTCGCCCGGACCTCTTCCTCAAACAAGCGATGCCGCTGGAATTTCCCCAATGCATTGGTTTCGTCCTAGCAACAAGCAAAATGATTTATAGCTTCGTTTAAAGACACACACCTCTTTATGGAAAAAAATTATATGCATTCAAATATGGAAGCCCGATATATTTACAAGTTGACCTGGCCGAGGAACAGTATCATATAGTTCTTAAGTCAAACTGAACGTGTCTGCTACTCAAAAAAGATTTCATAATGCTCTTTTTAATGCTAAAGTCAAGCAGAACAACTTCTGCAAAATTAGAAATTTTGTGGTTTGACCCGATTTGAGAGCATATTCTAGCAGAGTAAGACGAAATTGATAGAATCAGCTATTTCGAGAATCTATAATGACATATTAGTTTTCCATATTATGATACTCGTCAATTTCTAAATGTTAAAAGATAATAACAACAAGCTCTCCAAGAAATGGTAATAAAATACAACAACCGTGATATAGTAAAATTACAAGACTACCTTGTATGCTTCATCGGAAGCGATTGCCATTTTTTCTTCAATCCAAGAGCACAAGTTATTCACGTTTCTCATGAATGAATATAGCTTATACGCATCGTTCAGTTCGGCTTGCCTGGCAGATATGCCCTCCTTGAGAGCAGCATGGCGAGACAGTAACTGTAAATTGATTAAAGGATGACAAACTGCAATTCAAAATGTATTGCATACAGCAACTTGACAACAGGCAAACTGGCAATAAAAATCTGATCCACAAAAAGCTTATGAGGTTGAATTTAAAGTAAATATAAACCTTCTACGCGGTTGAGTGAGACCAAAAGTTTACTTGAGGCGAAAATTAACCACTATGGACAGAATTAAAAGACACTATTCCGAGTAAGATTCTGACGATGGTTCTTTGAGACTGAAATCAATTTTAGCATTACGTAGTTGAGATTTTAGTTCTTAATTACAGTTGATTTCAACATATTTTGACCGACTTTGTGAAACCTTCTAAGATTAATCGCACACAAAAAATTCCTCGAAACGGTTATAATGATAATGTCTAAAAATTCAACAGATTCAGTAGCCGAATACAGTGAAACCACGTTTGGCGATCACCTCGAAGCGGTCCCAATCAGAGCCACTTTGATGCGTTTCCACCTCCACCCCATCAACCCGACCGCTTGATTGCAGTTCCGTGGGTGGTCTGGTAACCAGAGGTTCCACCGGACCATGTCATCTGACCGCAGCAAGCTGACAGCCAACATCAGGGTAAAGGTTCGTTGGTGATCAGTTGTCGTGGACCCGGTTCCACTGTACATTTTTAAGCAATAATTCCCACTTCTCGGTAATACAAGATTTATCATCTACATTCAGCCGTCTAAGAAATAGTACCCGAGATTGACCCTACACCATTAGTTTTAACATACAAAATCCACCTAAAGTGGTGGGTTTTTTGCTTTTACCTCGTCCCGGCGTTTTCCGATGTCATCAGCTGCGTAGTGATTACTGGCGATGAGTCGGCTGGCGACTTCATCGACCGAATTGATCTTTTCCTCTTGGGCCTTCGCAGATTTAATGAAATCATCGTGCTTTCGCTTCGAAGTCAGCACCGCATCAAGCGAATCGCCGGTGTCTTTTTGGGTCAACAGAGCTTCCTTAAAAATCAGTGTTGAATTTAGACGTAAACTTGAACAAAACGAACTAGATTCTACAAGTCAGTGCACTTGACGTTGAAATCGCAAAAACAATTTTTAACCTGAATTGAAGAAGATACTGCCAGGAGTCTAGGAGGGCACAAGGCGAGCTTATTATTATAACTATACGATTACCTGAATAATCAGAGTAAAGATTGTGTGATCTTTGACAATGTCTTACTTATCACACTAAAAACAACTTGTTTTAGCAGTGACGTAAAAATTAAAGAAAAATGACGAAAGAAAATCCTGAAGTCCGTTTACCTCGAATACGATTTGAATTCAGGGGTGCAAATTTCCAAAAACTCTCCGAAAATCAAATATCAAGAATTTCTTTGTCCTTCGACGTCTATTCTTATTATTCCGCACAACATAAAATCATAAAAGTAAAAAGCATGCGGTTTTCCCACATAACTAATGTCAAACTTGTCAACGGAATTAAGCAATGACAAAAAAATAGTGGGATGTTTTCATGCATATAAGAACAAAAAAAAACAACAACAAAAAATAGAGACAAGCGCTACCTTAGCTACGGTCTTCAGTTACAGACTAATCAATAATCCTGAAAAAATAGAGAAGCTCAATATTCTCGTTTGAGAACCAAAACCAGTTCTCAGCCAAAATTGCAGACGTTGCCGTAATGAATAATGCATGAGCATAAACAAGATGCATACTTGAGCGGTCATCCATGACTCAGCCTGTTCGGCGTCACGGTTGAATAGAGCCAAATGGAGGCATTGATCGTACAAAGCGTGACGCTCGTCTAAGATTTGCAGCAGGTGTTCGCGATAGTTCTCCAACATTGTCAAGCATTTCAAAACAGTGTCACCAGGAGATTCAGTATCGCTGTAAATGAACCTTTTTACTCACAATATCAAATCTAATGATGTTAAAGTAACCGGCCATTTGGTCGAACGATAATACGTTTGCCTTCGGAGCGGGAGGTATGGGGATCAATTCCCGGGCCAGTTAAATGCAAAGGATTGTTTCAACAGTTCGCCATTCTTCAAAAGGAGTTGCTAACTGCGATGATACCCAGAACTAATGACTGCTGGAAATGAGACCCACCACCTCGTCACTCGCTACGCTGTAATTAAAAGAATACGAAATTTGATTGTTTTTGCTTATGGAAAGGCAACTTTTCCGTAGCCAAACCTGTACGTTTTTGTGCCTGCTCTGGTTGCCAGACAGCACATAAAACGAATCCTTTATGTTTGACGACCTGAAATCTCTTGTAACACTATGTCCTATTGATCACCGATTCAGCGTGTTTGATTTTATTTTTGAACAACTCGCTATTTGAAAATCACTGATTTTGCATAGCTCAAGCCGACTAACTAAAAACAATCTCCATTAAACACGTCGGGCTACATCAAGGTGTGATTCAGCAAGCGTGGCCAATCACGCATTATTGGCTTCACAGTGTATAGCCCTTACAAAACGAAATTAGGGCCGCGACAACGCTGAGTCAGTAAGACCGGACTCGTAACTAGACTTTCGACTGACTATTTAGTCATAAATAAACACGACCGGCAACGATACCAAATGTTGTTTTCAGTGCAAATTCGGACAAACCTCTCGCTATCACTTGAAGATGA
Source organism: Trididemnum nubilum (assembly GCA_963965965.1). NCBI lineage: Eukaryota > Metazoa > Chordata > Ascidiacea > Aplousobranchia > Didemnidae > Trididemnum > Trididemnum nubilum. The sequence continues at coordinate 35,252,688 of OZ014472.1, read as the reverse complement.
CGACGACGATGATGATGAAGATTTAGAATCACGATCACGGGCCATTCTACGAGACGTTTTATGATCTTCAAGTAATCGCTTCCCCAAAGTAACTACTTCGGCAAAGTTGTCTTCGCGAGCATTGATTTCGCCCTGGAACAGAAACGGCAAATAAATGTGGGAAGAAATTCGGGCAAATTTATTTTTAAGTTTTAAAATTCTTTATAGTCATCGGTAGAGTTCAAAATTAGAAAAAAAATTTTAAGGCCTTCGATTAAAAAAAACGTTGTCCAATGTCCACAGTGTCCAGAGCATATCGTCCAAGCCACGCTACACAAAGGTTTTAAAACTTAATCACTGCTCGAAGTATAAGAAACAATGGCAAAACGTTATTTGAAAAGCGACATCTTACCATGTGCTCTTGATGCTTGTCAACTAACACCTCAGCACTGGCCAGATCAGACGCTAACTCATCGGCTGTCAAGCGAGCTTCCATCAGTTTACACCAATCAACCAAATCCTGCCATTCGCTCAGAAAATGCTGTACAAAAAACAATATTGAAGGGCAAAAATTAAACTACAGAACTACTGATTCCAGGCAGGAATTTGATTAAAACGATTAATCAATTTTCGCTGCATCTCTTGGTAGCAAATTTCCAATAAAGAGGTTAAGCACGATAGACGGCCTTTACCAAAGCACGGATTTCGTGTCAGAATAAGAATACCAACGGTCTGCTTTTACAAAGAAACATAGCGTACGCATATCATCCGCTTAAGAATGCCAATGGCAAAATCATTGCAGAAAGCAGCACAGAAACTGCACTTAAACCGGCTCACATCTCTGCCAGGTAGCAGTTGGAGTTGGAGCACCTCAAACTCGTGCAAGTGGCTCTTGTGTCGAGTTAAAATGTCGTTATTTGGTCGGGTGGATCATTTTTATATCTACACATGTGCGCAAGTGGACAATGAACGACCGGAAAGTCCCCAGTAATTTCGGTGTGGCCTGCTACTGCTACATACATACATGTAACTGATGATGTTTTTCGAGAGCATTTTTTCGTTGTTCAGCCACGCGATTCAATCGAGCCCAGTTTTCCAAAATTTCTTCTTTCTCAGCGTCTACCGACACGCCCTCGTGTTCTTGTTCAATCATTTCGGCAACCTTGCTCAAATTATCGACCTAAAAAGACAAAGCGGGCCTTAAAAATGAAAAAAAATCTCGAAACAATATCCTTTAGAACACTGAAAACTAGATATCGTGAGTAACTAAAACCTTTAAAAACTCTTCTGCAGCACCTATTCACCCTATTCAGTGGCGTAAGCAGGATTTTTCAATGGGGGGGGTTCAAAAGTGACATCAAAAATTTGTTCGCGATCTATACTTTGGCGAATAAATAACTTAGTGCAATGTAACAAGATTAGAGCTCGACCGATATGACTTTTTCAGGCCGATACCGATTTCGGAAATTTTTAGGCCGATACCGATATCGATAACCGATATATTAACTTGTTAGCTACGAAGCTTTGTCACTATTTTTCAACTAATTTGACACTAAAAGCTTCACTAATCCCCATCCAAAGAAAGACTATAGCACACACAAGCAACACTCCAGTATTATTCAATGAAAAAACAAACAAAAAATACAACGATTTGGCAATCATAGGCAAGAGCGGTTGTGCTTGCTCTCAAAAATAAACAGTTTAAGGTAATTGTTCTAAGCCGATATTTTATCAGTGGTAAACACCGATACGATATATCGGCTTGACCCTGATATCGGCCGACATATATCGGCTGACCGATATATCGGTCGAGCTCTAAACAAGATGGAATCAAAGTCACACAGTGCGTAATCCAAATAAAACTTTTCAACCAAAAGACAATTGAGCATTAAGCATAAATCTATAGTTAACATCATAAGGTTTGCAACTGAACGATGAAGAAAAAATTGTTCAAAACAAAAGCTACGAAACCCATATAATTATAAATATTGCAAAGTGTGGGGTGGTGCGTGGCCAGAAATTCGCAATTGGGGGGGCTGTGTTTAGGGGTCTGGGGGTGGAGCCCCCAGCCACTGGAAACTATTGGGGGTCTGGGGGCAAAGCCCCCAGCCGCCGGAGACACGGGGGTCTGGGGCGGAGCCCCCAGCGTTTGAAAATTTTGCATTTTTTAAAAAATAACTTGATTTTAGGGCTATATTGATAAAAAATGCTTTTAAAACGTGGCATAGAAATTAACAGAGCAAACCTGATTAAACTGTTTGCAAAAATGGGCTATGTGGAAGGTGGCTAATGGTAAAACTTTAGCTCTCTTGTTTACATGCTGGTAAATTATAAAATCGTATAGTTCAAGAAAACTCACACAGAGTAATCTATTTCGTCTATATTTTACAGAGAAAAATAAATGGGGGGGGCTAATGAAAAAAATTTTGAGACAAGTGATTGGTAACTAACTAATACTACGTAACCCCAACCCCCACTCCCCTATTCCTAAGTTTATAATATGTTTGTTGATGAAACCTATGTTTAACATTTTTACAATAGTGATCAAATTTGATTGCTTGTTTTGGTCATTTTTCAGAGTTTTTATTGATTAGTGGGTTTTATTTTTGACAAACTAGCCCCCCCACCCCTAAATTTATGTTTCAAAAGATATTTACATCACTTTTTAGTCCATTCCAGTGCAAAAACCAGTCTCAAAAGTGCTAAAAACGTGTTGTTTTTCTTATTCTTCATTTTGGTTGACAAGCCAATGGGGGCTCAATAACCCTCCCCGCCTACGCTACTGAAAGTTACTCGTATTCGTAACACGACATTCCAGATTTTCAGTATTACACTTAGTTGCTTATAATGTTGCATTAAATAACAAAAAACTTATTTACTATAATTAAACATTCCGTATTAATATGAGAGTAAAGAGGGAGCTTGTTGTTTGTTTTGCGCAATAAGACGATATTTCGAATAATAAACGTCAGATCAATAGGGAGGATGGTTTAAACCCCTATCCCTCTTTGTACGCCTTTGCACGTAAGTGAGCTATGTGGGGGGTGGCTAATGGTAACTTTTCAGTCCTCTAATTTACAAGCCGGTAAATCATAAAATCATAATTTGAAAAAACTCACAAGCATTTATATTCTGTAGTTTATAGAGTGAGACAGTTGTGGATGGGGTGGGGGGGGGGGGGCGAATGGAATGAGATATGAGTGGATTAATAATTAACTAATACTGAACCCCATCTCCATATTTTTGATAAAGCCAATGTTAAGCATTTTGAGCGGTTAAATTTGCTAATTTTGGCAATTTTTTGAAGTTGATGAGATATGAGTGGATTAATAATTAACTAATACTGAACCCCATCTCCATATTTTTGATAAAGCCAATGTTAAGCATTTTGAGCGGTTAAATTTGCTAATTTTGGCAATTTTTTGAAGTTGTTACTGATTTATAAGTTATATTTTTGACAAATTAACCCCTCCCTAAGAAACTCTAAATGCTTCAAAAATTGCTTTAAATCATGTTGGAGTCCACGTCATTGCAAAAAAACAGCATCAAAAGTGCTAAAAACGTGATATTTTCTTTATTGTGCATTTTAGTCGACAAACCAATGGGGGGGTTTGAACCCCCAACCCCCCCTGCGTACGCCCTTGACTCTATTACAACAATTTGGTCATAGTCGCAAATACAACGGCGATAGAGATCTAACCTTATTCGCAGTCAGAATAAAGTGGCTGTTGTCTTATTCTTCCATCAACATCCAAAAATGGAAAAATGATTTAAGTACAGTACTTCAACTAATTATTGAGAAAAAGAAATAATACTCCAAGATGAAAAAAAAAAAAAAAAATTAAAATCGGACCTTTAACTGTTTTTAGTCAACAACTATGATCAAAAGAAATGCAATTCTACCTTGTCTTTGAGTGCTAGCAGGTCGTAAGCAATGCTTTCATGGTCGCGCTGCAACTTCTGAACGGACGCGACATCACTACCAAGCTCATCCGAATGCATCATCATTTCCTTTTCCTTCATCCAGGATATCACTTCCTCCGCATCCCTACAAAATCATCTTGCTACTTGCAGGAAGATAATAAAATATATAACTTTTGTCAAAAAATTGAAATACAGCCTTCCCACTCCTACTAAAAGTTTTGTGAACTTAAATAAAACAATTTGCTAATGCCTCAATTTTTAATTTTAAACCTAAGCACGTGAAAAAAGCAACGGGATATTCATTTTGTAAAAGTAACGCCGCTATCGCTACTTTACCTAAAAAGTAGCGTCGCTACCGCTACTCGCTGTTATTAGATTTTGCTCAAGTCAATATCATTTATAATTTAAACAAATTATTTTTCCAATGCATTCATAAAAATTTGGGGAGTATCATGAATAACTTACAAAATAAACGTTAAGATAGGAGGCTCAGCAAATCCAAGAAACTCACTTTTTGAATTTATGAACAAGGTATGCGGTTGCAAGAGCTTGTTTTCTCTCCTTGGCAAGATTATTCAAGTGTTCCCATTTGTCCTTGACCTCATTTTGCTTTGATGTAATTACAACCACATCATGCCCGTCAACTTCCACCTTTCAAATCATAAATCATCAAAAAAATGAAGAATGTTACGAACAACTACATCTAAAGCATTTTAAAACTTTTGCGCAAAAATTACTCAATAGTAACATTTCATGGAGAGTAGAGCATACTTTAAAAGCTTAAATTGAATAACCGAGCTTTCTTAGCAAACACAGGTCGAGTCTACAGCTAACGATAGCGATTTTGATAGGGCATTGAACCTAGACTTTTTTCTAATTGAAACAGATATTCTTACCATTCTATAAGCCTTCTCATTGACTTCTTTCACGCGTTCTCCATAACCTTGCAATTCACTCAACAATTCATCATGCTTTGCTTGCAAAATCTTCACATGTTCCAAATCATGTCCAAGTTCAGCACCAGTTATCAGTGATTCCTACAATACAAATCTATTTATCAACTCATACTTTAACCCCATACTGATCTAGTGATCCTTATTTTCTAGACAAATAATTTGAGCAAAAGGCAGTTTAAGTACGTAACCATTAAGTTGATGATTGATTTTGCCGTTGCTTACTCAACCTTTCAAGAATTGTCACTGAAACATTGGACCAGTGAAGACTAACCAAAACATAAGAGGAAACACAGGTGAAGCAACGCAGACAACAGCTATGCCTAATTTCTAACCGCGACAAAATATTTCACTGGCAAAGCTACAACAAAACTGCAGTCAAACTTAATGAAGCCACAGCTACTGAATTGTTTCAAAATGTCAAAAATCTAAGCACAAAAATGTTGAAGGTTGGTTTAGAATTTAGATCAAGTAAAAATGCCAGACTTAAATCAATTTCAATTAAACAGAACTTGTCTAGCTCCACGAAGTAAAGTAATTTAAAGTTAAAAGAAAATACTGCACTTCAATGGAAAATCACTAACATATTAATTCATCTTAGGTTACCTTGTCTTTGATCCAATACAAAACTTCGTCGCACCAGTGAAGATACAACGAAAGTTCATGGGCAAGATTCAAACTTGTCCCTTGAATTTTAAGAGCCTCTAAAAGCTTTTCCCACAAAGCATTGATCTCCAGCAAGCGAGTCTACAAAACAAAGAAGCCTCTTGTACCAGCAGGATCAGGGATTGCACATGATGTATATTTAACAGCACATGGTTTCGGTACAGCATATTACTTGTCCTGGATTAACTTCATAACTGGATAGATAAGTAAAAACTATGATGTACCGGTAGCACATAAATTAACAACGACACAAACCAAGCGTTTCTTTTTAATTTAAAATTTGTTAGTATTACAGTCTTCTACACTCGAATCATAACTGGGGTTTGGGTTGTTCTAAACAGGCACAGAAGGCATAGTAAAACCCAAACCCCACCATGCCAATTTAAAACAACCAGTGGGGTTTCAATAAATTATATTTACAAAATAATTCACTATTATTAAGACAAAACTAACTTATAGTACCAGCATACAGCCATCATATCACAAAACTTTTGACACAAAAATAATTCCACATATTGAAACTGGTAAAACGAAGTAATTTCAACTGCTTATTTTTCAAAATAATTTTATCCAAATGTAAAATTGCAAGCAAAGCAACCATACCTTTATAATCTCTTTAGAATGATGATCATCAGCAATCAATTCTTCACCTTCACTTTGCAATTTATTGAGTGACCCTTGATTGGCATGCACCTCCGCCTCCAATGTTGCATGTTTTTGTAAGCATACCTTTCAGGAAAAAGATTCAATATTAATAAAGTGCTTTTAGATTAGCTACAACAATTATCTTTGAACAATTTGATAACAATATTATGCTAGTAAACTCAAAACAGACTATCACATTATTAATCAGTATTACATTCAGTAAATAAGTTAGAAAAAAGAAATTAAAAATTGGTTTAAATATATATATACTTTCAGTCACAAGGCAATTGGTTTTGGAAGGCTCTATTTCACTGCAAAATTCTATCTTTTTTATTAATTCCGACTAAATCTAACACCAACTCAAATTCTTACTCCAAAAGGGTGCTACCAAAACCTACAAGAGCACAAGGATCACAAAGACTGCAAGGAACCTCACCCTAACCTTGCGGTCTTGAATATGCTAGTGGCATCACTCCAAAACTAACCCCAAATCTCACCCCTCAAAAAAGGAAATAAAAAAGTGCAAATAAATATTCCTTATTTTGTTTTACTCTCCTTAACTTAAAAAACTTTGCAGTGAACTAGTCACTCCCATCAATTTTTAACGCTAAGTTTATTAGGTACTTCAAGATTAGCAGCAGATTTCCAACTTTCTTCACTTGCTCTCTGCATTCGTTCATTAATCCATCGCTCTAGTTCATTTGCATCTCGATAAAATTGTTGCAATCGCAAAATTCCAACCAACTCTATTCGTCGAGCACATATAGCATCTTTGTAGGCCTGTAAGACAAATAAACAAGCTGTATAAATCAGTCTTACATATCACTACCTCAATGTGCTTACCTAAATTCAAAAATAACATTTATAGCCATATGCAGTATAACTGTAAAGAATGGGGACTGGTAACAGTAACCAATTTAATTATTGAAAAAGTTATTAAATGTAAATTACTAGCAAATTGATCAGAAATTTGTTAATTTTTAAGTTGATGATGTACTTTGAACTTATATCAAAGTAATTTAACTAATACATTTTTTTCGGTGTTAATAGATAATAGGCTGATAGGCTTACACACAAATTCGTACTTTAAAAATGCAATTTTATTACCCAAATTTGAAGGTTTGCAGTATAATAGTTTTAAGCAAGAGCAAAGATAACCCATCAGTAGATCAGAGTATTTACAATTAAAAATTTGTACAGTGTGCAACTATGAATATGATAGGTCTAGGGTGCATATGTGGAATACTCCGTAAGCCTCTGAATAGCTGGCACTGACATTAGGCTACTGGTCAGCTGTCAGTGGTAGTCAGTAGTAGAATGCAATTGGTACTGAAACAATATTTGAAAGGGCATTCAGGTCAAAACATTTTTTGGTCAGATTTCTCTCAAATTTGACAGATCTGAAAATTTGAGCTTTCTACAACTTTTTGTTTCCAAGATATGACGATTTAGATTTCCACTTTAAAAGGCTTTTCCCCCTTAGAAATTTTGCCAGGGTTGCCAACAACAAACAAATTTCAAAAAGATACTGCATGTTTCTAACTCTCGATAAGTGTTTTCAATAGTGTTGTTGTCAATACAAAGCAAAGGGCCAGAATTTTTAATTAGCGGCTTTTCAAGTAAATTCAAGCCAACTTTTCAAAAGTTAATCTTCTGTCATGATACTGGCAAAATGGCTGCACTAAAGTAACAGGAAAAGGAAAACTAGGTTATTTTTCGCTGCAATATCTTGACAGAGAAAGCCAAATTTGGTAAGAATGCATATTAGACTTTTCCCAACATTTTGGTAACAGTGAAAAACAGTGTCCCCTCTAAGTTTTTATCTTTTGCATAAGCACCAAAATAGGTAGGAAAATGTCCTGAAGTTTTTGCAAAAATGCCGTAGCTTAGGCTTCATAACGCTGCTTATCTACTACAAAATGTCATCTCCAAAAAAAGGTCATCACGCCGCAAACCCAATACTTTCAGCAATTTGCAAAAATACTCTCTACAACAAAAATGGTCATCACACCACAAAAGTCTTCGCGTCTCTAAATAAAAAAAAAACAGAATTAAACACTGTTTCGCGAATGCAAAAATGGAAAACCACAGAATTAAACGCCATTTCACAACTCGAAAATTTTGTGTGAAAATGCTGGAAAATATTTTGCACTTTTTTTGCACTTATAGGGAACACTGGTAAAAAACTTGACTAGAATGACCCTTTGAATAAGTCTAAAGTATCACATTAAAATCAACAAAAAAACACTTGAAAGGGCATTCAGGTAAGATTTTTTTTGTTCGGCTTTTTAAAAATATATATATAAATTTTGAAAAAATCTCTTTTTACGTAAAGTAAAGTAACATTATTTTCTAATGATGCAAAAGTTAACCATTACCTTTAAATTTGGACTACAATTGTTAGTGACTTTTCCAAGTCATATACATTATTATTTTGTTGATAAATTTTTTCATAACAGCTTCCAAACTGCTTTGAAGGTTTCTTTAGATTAAACTCCTCAGTGCACTATGGATCTCTGAGTGGAACTGATGACGTTTGTCCCCCTTTGGTTAAAAAATCAATTTTTCGTCAATCTATTTCATTTACTGGGTCCAAACATTGAAATGAAATTCCACCAGGATATTGAAAACTGCCGAAGCTTACATAGCTTCCACATCACAATTCGAAAAAATATTTTACTGAACATTCCGAAGCATAATACCTTGGATTTCCTTCACAGTGAAGGATATTCTGACTGATTGGCTTCTTGTTAGTCTGCTTGCCACTACATATGACCGGCTGGCTTATTTGAAATTTTCCACTTGATCAAGTTTGGGTTATTTTCGTGTTTGTTTCATTTATTCCTTTGTGTTTGTCCTTGTAGGTTTCACAGTTTCATGTATCACCTCTACCCTTAGAGGTGATTATAAGTCATCACTTGGCCTTGTCATGAAACCTGCGGCGATTAGTATGAGCATTTTTTGTATTAGTTTACATTTTGTGTGCCAAACAAATTAACTGACCTGATTTTGATTGAACACAGCTAATATCAGATTCAACAGAATCTGTTAATTCATCAAAGTATTGAAAGAAACCCTTCTGGTGTTTACCCATTATTCAGGTGGACAAGGTAACAAAACAAGCATAGCAGCACAATATTAGCACTTGAATATTACATGCAACTTACTACAAAGACAAAAGCTGCTGTTACGTTATGTAAGAATAAGAAATCGCTATCCTAGCCCTAACCCCAAACCTAACCCAAACTCTAACTCTAGCTCTAACCCAAGGGTTCTTAACCAGGGGTAAATTTAATACCCCTTGGGGGTATATTTTACCTATCTAGGGGGTAAATTTAGTGGTTTGCATACTGAGACGAAATTTAAGTTATACTGTATAAAAAAAGCAAAAAACTCATAAGAGATGGGAAATTTGGTGCCCTACGGACTGAAGACCTTTGTTTTGGTTTTTATTTTTAATTTTTTTTGTGATCACTTAAAAAGTTGTTGAAAACAGAAGAATTTTCAGCCTGAAGATTTTTTTTTGAGATTACTTAAAAAGTCGATAAAAACAGAGTTTTTTCAGACTGAAGAGGTAGGTTATATTCGATGGGGGTAAATTTCGTGAACCACCAAAAAGATGGGGGTAAATCACACTGTTATCATTCGCCACGGGGTAAAAGGGACAAAAAAGGTTAAGAACCTCTGCTCTAATCCAAATGTTAACCCAAACCCTAACAATTACTTAAAAACTAAAAGAGTAAATCAGCAAATGAGCTCTCACTTTTTGCTCTCTTATTCTCTTCATGGGCGCTATGTAATGTAACACTAGATACTGCCTACTACAAATACAAAAGAAGCTGGCACGAAAAATTTCTCAAAAAATTTGACAGATCTGTGGACTAACTTCAGTTCACCAAATTTTAGCTCACCACAAACCTTCTGCTTCCAAGACAAACTGCTTAGATTTCCCCATAGAAAAAGAAGGCTTTTTTCCCTGTGGAAATTTTGCTAGGGTTCCAATTACGAATTAAAAACAAAATCGCAAAAAGTTACAGCATGTTCCTGATTCTCAGTAAATGTTTTGCTGCAGAGATATCTGATATTGCCAAAAAAACAAAGTGAAGGTTCAGAAATGTCAAATTAGCTGCTTTTCAATAAATGGAAGCCCACTTTCCAAAAGCATATTTTCTGTCAAACCCTGTCTTGAAAATCTGTCACAACACTGAAGGAGGAAAATTGGTAATTTTAAACTGCAATATCTTGAAAACAGCAAGACATAGAAAGTTCAATTTTGGTGAGAATGCATTTTAGGTTTATCCCAACATTTTGGTCAACAGTGAAAAACTTGACTTGAATGCTCTTTTAAATTATACGTACTTGATATTGAGACAAAGTTAGGTCTCTTTTCTTTGAAATATCCTTGGGATTGTCAAGTAATAAGGGACTTCCAGTGGTTTCTTGCATCATTTTAATGCAGCTTACAGGAGTTTTAAGAATTCTAACTATTACTTTATTCTGTAATTATTATTATACTGTACCAGCAACAGTATAAACTGCAAAAGTAATGGGTGTTGCTGAGTTTGAGCCGTCGCTTTTTTTTCTGGAAGCTCTGCGACTCGTGTATGAGTGCATGTACGCTCTCTCCTTCTTTCCCATCTAAGCTATTCGCCAAATCTAGCCCCAACCGTTGAAAGTGCATGTATGAGAGGAGCGAGAGTACATGCACACTTATACACGAGTCGCAGAGATTCCGAAAAAAAGCAGACAGCTCATACTTAACAACGTCCAAAGTAATAGTCTACGAGAATACTGAATAGGCTTTTGATTTATATTGAGTGCAAAATACAGAACTATCTTTTGGAAAGTTTAAATACACACAGCAAAAGCATACCCGATATCGACAGCTGGTAGGCTACTCTTGCTGTGCAGTCAAGTGTACTGTACTGTGCCAGATATTTCCATCAACCTAACACTAGACATTCAATTAAATTTTAGCATCATCAAAATAATATATAGTAAAAGTCTTGGCGCACGTTCCGTGAATGCACACATTTTGGAATAAAGCCCAAAAAACCCAATCCTAAACCCTAACCCAATATAACTGTACAGTAATGATCAAAATAAAAATTTCTGAAAACGTGTGACATCACCAGAATCTTTGTCTCTTTAACCGCGCACATACCATGTGCCAACCAGGGCATGGTATGGAATGGAAATTTCGGTATGGAATATGGAAGATTTCAAGAATGGAATGGAAGACAATCTTTCATACTTCCATACCAATTTCATACTAGATTTTACACATGGCATTTACAGAAAATTATATACGTGTAGTGATAACTAAAAATATGTGGAAGCGTTTAGCAGCTGATCATCTGTGACAAATTAATAGAGTAATATGGTCATGAGCATTGGGCCAACAGTGTAGCCATTGCATCATCAGATCATAGAATATGTTCATGGCAATTTGCAGCTGCATTGATGCTGACAGGTTTAATTTTTATTTTGAGAATGACAATTTGCCAAGTGACAATATTTTTTCACCGTAACCAAGGTTTGTTTTTACTTTTCTCTCTTCCATTGAGCTTAATTCTTTGTTGCTGTTTTTGTTTTGCCTTTAAAATTTTTTTGGTATGTTTCTAAAATGTTTTTTTGCAGTTTGGCTATGCTAAATTTCATAGTTGGTGTGATTGCAAACTTGCAATTATTAAACCCTGAGCATATGGGTAAACCAACCGTCCATTGATTAAGTGGTTGACATAGGCATAGCAAGGAAGGCCAGGGGGCCCGCCTCCCCCCCAATTAAAATGCCACTGATGATGAAAATAATGACAACAAAACCTATTGTTTCTTCAGTTTCACTTTATTTTAGTATTTTTGCCTACAATAGTAATAATTAACAATGATATTAACCCTTTGCGGTCGTAATAAATTTTCCATTTTGCCTCCAACTGGTCGTTTTACAATCAGCATGTTGTATTGTTTTAATTAGTTCAAGACAACAATTGTTGCTAATTGTTTGTTTAAATAGCGAGTTCTCAACCCATTTCGGCAATTTTGGTATCAAAATGATCAGTACGTCTTTGCCTAATGAACTAGTCTGTTAACGGAAAAAATTATGAAGCGTTTAGCAAGTAAGTATGAGCCTAAATGCTCCAAACTTCAGTAAAAGTTAATAATTTTTGTAATGTATACATTTATTTCCTATTCTATTTCGTAGAATTTTAGTCAAATAGTAGCAAAAACACCAGGCTAGTTTTGTTTCAAATTTGGCGGTACATATCTATAGCAACTGCGATGTTGCCATTACTTTTGTTTCTTGAAAAAACTTACAATTATTTACAAAAGTGTAGAAGAATTCGGCGTCAGCGTAAAATCGCCCTAGTTTTGCATACTGGTACTTGTTTGCTGACAAATATTTTTTGATAAATATGATACGACTGTTGAAAGTAGATCTTACTGCAGAGTTGAGTGTTTTTTGTTATATCAATATTTATTTGAAAAAGCGTAAAAAAATCCTGTTCAATTTTGTGAAATAGTCCATCGAAAGAAATGTCATTCAACCATCAATGTCACAAAGTTAGCAGAGAAAATTCCCCAAAACTACAGGAGTCATTTGTATTCTGCTTCAGTGAGATATTACAACCACATACAGTACTCTAAAGTTTCTAGAATTACGTGACAACAAAAAAAGTCTTCTTATTACCCAAAAACAAAACATTCAAAAAAGTCTTTTCCCCAGCAACGTGGATTATGTGTCCAACTCAATAGGCCCCAATGATGATTTCATTTTCTTATCAGCAGCTCGGAAACTACCACTTGACACGCTACTGCTTCCCAATAATCATCGTTATGACTGTACCAGTGTATCCCTTATTAGCTGGCCTGAAGCCATCGTAGCTCTCGACACATCACTGCATCAACTACCGGTAATAGGCCCTGTGATGATTTTATCGCCTTTTCCCCCAAACATGCGGCCCCTAAACTACCTCTTGACACTCTACTGCATTACAAACACTTCCTCACACCAAAATTTCCAACCCGTCTTAGTTCCGTAACAAATGACAGGCAACTGCTTTTTTTATGAGCTCTTGCTGACTGAAAAATCAGTACAAAGAAAACATTCCCCAAAGTGGCATGCAATTTCGTGCTAAATTCTTTGTGACGTCATTTTGCTGCACTATAACCAACACAAACACACATATTTGGCATCATTTACGCTAGGTGAATAACGGTTGCCTAACGACTGCACTAATTTGACAATAAAACTTGCCATAGCACAGCATTCATTGAAGGCGACCTATAGTCGCCGTTCGACCGTAACGACATTTTTTGTTTGGGCGACCTATATTCGCCCTTCGACCGCAAAGGGTTAATATTGACGACCAGGGGGCCCCCTTAACCCTTTGAGCGCTGAATTATTTCTTTATGGAAAATAATTTTTTACAACCTATTGTTAAACAGTTCTGTAAGCTTAACCTTTTATTTTATACCCAAACAATGTATAGAACGTTTGTAGCACATAAGTAGGACTATCAAAAAATGTTATAAAATATGATCGCTGTCACTAAATTTAGGCTAAGAATACTTTGGTTCACTCCCTGAATTGCTATCAGCTGCTACCATTTTGAAAGCTTAGTTAAGAGTGTAATAATTGTTATCCATTTCCAAACAGTAACTTCAACTACAGATACTAGATGGGAGTTTGCCAGCAAACCCAGTGAACGACCGACGCATAGCTAACGCTGTGGCGCTCGAAAGTACTTTTTGTCTGCCATAAAATCAGCAATTATTCAAAAATATCTAATTATGGAACCTCCAGAAAAGTAGAGTCAAAATATTTGTCAGTTGGTACCCCCAAATTATGTTAAAATATTTGTCTCTTAAATATCTACTGATAACAGAAAAAACTGGCACCCTAGCTTGAGCCGTTCAAAAATTTGATTTTTGGGGCCCTATTTTGGGGGGGTTCCCGGGGGGGTGGTACCCCCAAATCATGTCAAAATATTTTTCTCTTAAGTATCTACTGATATCAAAAAAAAATGGCACCCTAGGTTAAATGGTTAAAAAACTTGCTTTTGGGGGGTCCATTTGGGGGGGTCCCCGGGGGGTGGTACCCCCAAATTATGTCAAAATATTTGTCTCTTAAATATCTACTGATATCAAAGAAAAATGGCACCCTAGGTTATATGGTTAAAAAATTTATTTTTGGGGGGGTCCATTTGGGGGGGTTCCCGGGGGAGTGGTACCCCCAAATTATGTCAAAATATTTGTCTCTCAAATATCTACTGATATCAAAAAAAACTGGCACCCTAGGTTGAGCCGTTCAAAAATTTGATTTTTTGGGGGGGTTCCCGGGGGGGTGGTACCCCCAAACCATGTCAAAATATTTCTCTCTTAAATATCTACTGATATCAAAGAAAAATGGCACCCTAGGTTAAATGGTTAAAAAATTTGTTTTTGGGGGTCCATTTGGGGGGGTCCCCGGGGGGGTGGTACCCCAAATTATGTCAAAATATTTGTCTCTCAAATATCTACTGATATCAAAAAAAACTGGCACCCTAGCTTGAGCCGTTCAAAAAATTGATTTTTTGGGGCCCCATTTTGGGGGGGTTCCCGGGGGAGTTGCCCCAAAAAAATTTCAGGAGACACAATTGCGTATGTACCTCAACAACTTCACACAAAAATTAGATTTCTATGTTTTGTGGTTTAGGAGAACTCGAGCGTACAAGATTTAGGAAGAAAAAAAAGGAAAAAAAAGGAAAAAAAAAAGGAAAAAAATAAGAAAAAAACCTCATCGCGGCCGAAAGTGGGTTGGTAGGGATGAAAGGATATCTTAAGACATATAACCATGAGAAATATTTTTTGCCGTACTTAAGCCGTTTTTGACTTAGACCGCTTTTTACGCCAAACTTTCGGGGCGGTTTTCGGGTCATAAACCCGAAGTCACGTGACCGATTGCCTCAAAATTTGGTACAAACATAAAACTCATTAATCTCAAACTGCTGTCAAAATTTCATGTAGTTAGACCAAACCGTTCTCGAGTTATAAGCAAAAGTCTGAAATCTCGCACTCATTAGTTAGAAAATGGCCGAGTAAAAACAAAGGAACACGCGACGCGAGCGTCGGTCGTTCCAATTAGCAAAAACTTCAATAGCAACCTATAGAACCCTATAGCTCATTGGAAAGCTGGTTTCTTAATGAACAAAATGATATCTAACTTGGGGCATTCCCGCTTTTGAAACTAAAGCAGTATTGTTTGATATTTGTAGGGTAGCCTTGTCGCAAAATTGCGACAGCCGCACTCAATAGGTTAATTCAAATTCTTGCCAAGCAATTTAAACGTATAACCAGGGAGAAATTCACGGTTTTGTCCTAAAATTTGCAACCTCATACCCTTATCTAACCATTTTATGAACGTAAAGCGCCAATATGATTAGCAACCATCTATTGCACCAACTTCAAATAACAATAGCCCCGCACCTCACCAGTTTTTACGCTGCAAAACATTTAAGGAAAAACTAGCCAGGGTGAAGATGCTTATTAGGTAAATTATTAAATTTGAATTGAGGGGCCTAAGCCCCCTAGTCATACATGTACTCCTAAAACTGGTTGTTTTCAAGACAAAATTCTCCAAGGCATATCTTTGAGTAAATTATTATTTACTTCTAAAATTTTTGAAGGAGGCAATGTACCTTGCTTCCCCCAAACTGGGCCAAGTCACTTACAAAATTTAACCCCAAAATGCAAGATTTTAAACAGGTTTTGGGCTTGACCTCAAAGTAAAAGCAGGACTAAACAATTAGAGCTTTTTAATTGGCTTTCAAATCTTAGGAATGTGGTTCTTTCAAATGGCTCTGAAAACATGCGAAATGTGATCCAAATGGCATTAATATTAAAATAACTTTTTTTTGCAAAGCATTACAAAAGATCACCCAGCGACTGGGGATTTCGCCCAAGATCCTCATAGTCTCCTGCGGCTTGGGACTCTGCCCCCAAACCCCGGTCTGTGACGCGTTTTATTTATACTAGTTTGCTCACCACGTCTCCCAATTTAGACATTTTGGGAAATCTTCACAACTGTTGGTTGAAGGTCTCTCCCTTTAGCAAAATCATGGTTACTGTATGTATTGTTATAGCATATGTGGCATTAAAGGGGCTATTTGATCTACACTCTTGAGTTAGTGGATGACTGTATATATACTGTACTTCACTGTTAGTGTCCATGCTTCTGATCAGTGTTCCCTGTAAGCGCAAAAAGTGCGAAATTTTTTCCAGCATTTTTATACTGAATTTTGGCAAATTCCGTTTTTTCTCCTGCCAAAAACCACAGAGAGCTGCGGTTTACGGCGCCTCGCTTTTGTATGCCGCACGAAGCACGTAGAAAACTTGCAGAACTCAAACGAGAGACCTTTTTTTTGCAGATCAACATAAAATCAGAGAAAAAGAAGCCTCCATCAAAGTGATGATCTTCTTTTTTTTTTTTGAGATCACATTAAAACCAGATAAAAAGATGAGAAAATTTTTCAGCACAGATTGAGAACGCCTCAAGAGCTGCGGCATTTTCACATTGAGTTCAAAACATTCGCACTATTTCCAGCATTCTCGCAGGAGGTGAAAACTTAGAGGGAACACTGCTTCTGATATTTTAGCACATCTGTTTCTATTGTTTTGCTCCTAGCTGCAGTAGGTTGATTGGCCACATGTGACAAAGAGTAACTTTGGATTAGAATAGAAAACATGTTGTGGCCGTTTTACCTACATTTATTTTTGGCAGTGGCTATTTTGCCTCCAGATGCAAAATAGCCCCATGTTATTTTGCCATTTGGAGGCAAAATAATCCTAACGGCTATTTCGCCGCAATTGCCAAAATAGCTTTAAGCCTAATGCTAACCCAAACCCTAACCTTAACCCAAACTCTAACCCTAATTCTAACCCTAATCCCAACCCTAACCCCAACTCTAACCCAAACCCTAACCCAAACAGAGGAAAAACACTATTTTGCCTCTAGAGGCAAAATAGCCACTTCCTTTATTTTTTCATAACCTGACTAAGACCTTTTTGTAAAGCTGTGCCTGTAGTGGCATTTTTGTATTATTGTAAATTCAAGTGATCAGTGAGTGACAATTTGTTATTCAATGACATTTACTCCCAACAGTGGTATCATATCTTTGACTAATGGTGTTATCTTGCATTACTATGGTTTGTACTTTTCAATATTGCTTGGTCAATGATGAACTGACTATGATCTAGCACTTCAAAACTGTTTAGTAAATGTTCTGCAGACTTTTTAAACAAGTGTGTTTTTTTTTGTTTGTTTTTCTTTTCATTTTATTTCAGATTTTGCTGAAGCAATTTTCATCAGAAAGCTTAAACCTACATCGATACTAGGTTGTACATTAATTAAAGCATATACTGGATGATAGCTAGGTGCTTCTTGGTTTCTTCTACCTAGTGTACGTTATCCTTCAATAGGCTATATCTAATCTTATTTTTGCTTTTACATGCTACTGTTATCTGCATTTATTGTAGGAAGTGTCTACTGCACCGTCCCGGTTTCGGACATCAAATCACTGGTGCACCGGATTGCGTTTTTCGCATTGATTCGATTTAAATACAGCACTTTGACACCATGAATTCGAAGCCCTGATGGCATAGTGGTTAGTACACTGTACTGCAATGCAGAGGGTTAAGGTATCAATTCCCACAGGACACGCTTTCTAAAGACAGCGCTAGAGAGCTATTTCGCTTCATACTCCTTTTTTTTCTCTAAAATCTTATTAATTAGAGTTAGGGTTTGGGCAGCGATGCCAGCCTGAGAGATAGTAAATTGAACAGCAAAAGAAAACGACCGCCGCCACCGGTGCAGCAGACACTGCCTTTATTGTAGGTACTTACCGTACATTATCTATACTGAAAAACTTTAAATCTGAATTTATTCAAAAGCTAGCTTTTTTCTTCAAAGGCCTACTTGTTGGCTCTGCTTCATCTTACACTTGACACCTGTTCCTTGTATCTTCATTTTGTTTTAACTAATCTGATGGACATTTTTAGCCTGTTTACATGTGCACTTTTGGGAACCAGTTCTTAGTTCTAGTGCCTGAATTTTGCTGAGTCACACACAAAAAAGGTTTTGTGTGTGACTCAGCAAACCTTTTTTGAGTGTGACTCAGCAAAATTCAGGCACTAGAACTAAGAACTGGTTCCCGAAAGAGCACATGTAAACAGGCTATTTGTGGTTTGTATGTGTTTGCTGTGGTGCTTCTGCACTGGATCAGCTGCTGCTATTATTACCGGTACCGGTAGGCTATATTATTAGCCTATCACTTTTATAAGGTACCGAACCTGTAATACAGAATACCGGTACGTACTAGGCTATTCCTGGTACAAGCTTTTGTGATGCAATAGCCAATATTTATGATGAAATGGTGTTGAAAATTATCATTAACACCATTGCAAAACCTTTAGTAAAAAGGTTAGGTTAACTGACTAAGAAGGGCAGTCATTCAGTCATTGAAATACCGGTATACGGTAGGCCTAGTAGCCTACCGGTAGCTTATTCCACTAGCCTAGTCTATCCCGAGAGCTGTTTTGCCCTAACCCTCCCTCACTTTGTTTAGCGTGGTAAAATCAACAATTATTGTGACGAGGTCAGTTGTTCACTCACTCAATAGGCTAGAGTGTAGGCCTACAAAATCTCTTTGCATGGTCCAATCAAATGTATGTAGCCAACTGTAGAACCTACAACTTTTTAAGATATAGCCTAGCTGTAATCCTACCATGTTCATTAGATTCTAAAGTGTAGGCCTACAGTACTTAAATGTTCGTCATTCAATTGTACTTTGTAGGGTCTATATTCACACTCACTAAGATTCCACGCTATCGTGTCGAAGCCTGCAAGAAAAGAACTTATCCCAAAAAATGTGCTACAAGCGCAGTACGTCCATTCCAAAAAATGTGTCAGTCAAAGTCCTATAACTCCGTACAAGTTATCCAAATCATTTGTTACCTTGTTAAGCAGACAATGGAGGTGAAGTCGAGGACACAAGGCTCGAGGCCAAGGACAAAAAAATTTCGAGGCCAAGGCCAAGGACACAAAAAAATTTCGAGGCGAAGGCAAAGGACAGACCCTCTCAAGGCCAAGGACCAAGGACACAGGCGCAAGCGTTCTCCAAAAAAAAAAGTTAAAAAAAATATTTTTCAAGCAATCTCAAAAAAAGGTCTTCAAAAATTTTTTTCAAGCGATTTCCACTTGAGGAAAACCAAAATTGGTCTTCGCAAATTTTCTGCGAGGTTTCTGGCGCTTTCCAACAAAATTTCAACGGTTCAAAAAATAGTGCTGTCCTCGAGCCGAGGACAGGGCAATTTTCGAGGACTTGAGGCTTCGAGGCCAAGGCCAAGGACTTCAAAATCTGTCCTTGAGGACGTCCTCGAGGCTGAGGACGTCCTCGAGGACTCCACCTCTGATGGAGACAAAAAGTGGTTCCAATATTTACCGTTTTTCCTATCTTTTATAATGGAAAACGGCCGAAAATTGTTTCAAAAAATGGCATAAATTTGCTCACACTTAACATTTTTTCAGAATTCAAATTGCATGAATGACTTGACGCATTTCTGCATGAAATTAACGTAATTTGATTTTTGTGACAAAAAAGTTAATAATTTGAATTTATTTCAGCAAGCAGAGCAAAATTTTGCCAATCACCATTTTTAACGATGAAGTATGCTATTCAAATAGCTGAAGTTGCTGTTTTTGCTCATATATCTTCCAAAAATATGCTCTATTTGAACAGACTCTGTAATTTGATAATACTTTCCGCGAAAAATAATTGCAATATTTTTTTGAGTTTGATGTAGAAGAGACTTTAGCCTCAAGTTAGTTTTATTTTTTTTACCTGAAAAAACTATGCGCAACTTAAATTTTATCCGTTCTCTTTTTCTTGCACTGTTTTTGCTCTCTCTCAAAAAAAAAAAAAAAGTTATTAACAGTAGCGTAGCCAGGGGGCGGGGGGGGGGGGGGCTATAGATTGGTACATAGAAGACTACATTGGTCACTTCGCTTCTCCCCTATTGCCAGTAAATATTATCGTCAACATGCTTTGCTTTTGCTTTAATTGTGATTTTAAACTTCGCTGGCTTTGAAATAAACTACTACTACTATCATTAACCACCTCCCACATAGCCCACTAATGCATCCAGTTGAATCATGGTGTGCTGCCAATTTCTATGCCACGTTTTAAAAACATTATTTTTTATTAAAATAGCCATAAAATTAAGTTATTTTTGCAAAAAAAAGGAAAATTTTTGAGCGCTGGGGACTCCGCCCCCAGACATCCAGCCTCCGGCGGCTGGGGGCTCCGCCCCAGGCCCCCAAAATAGCCCCTCATTGCGAATTTCTGGCTACGCGCCTGGTTATTAATGAGCTAAAATCGGTGCCAGAAAGCAAAAAATATGTACAGGTTTTTAAATTGCATTACCGGTATAATTTCTGATTTTAGCACTAACAAAATCGATTTGTGTTGCACTTTTTTTATAAGAACACGGGGCTCATTTTTGCTCAAAATTTAAGAACAATGTCAGCTTCAGCAGTAAATAATTAAAAACAACCAAAAAGGATTTCCAAACCTAAAAAATTAAATTCTGCACTGCTTCAAAAGAAAAAATTTTTAGTGATTTTCTAGAATTTTGCAAGCAAAATAGAAACGATTCCAAGTGTATTAGAGTGCTGTTGTGAACTGCGCAGGCGACTGAAAAAATTTTTGGGTGTTGTTAAAACTGAACTCGCTTTTGCAATTTTACGATACTGCAAAAGCAGCAAAAAAGCCTTTAGGCCTACTCAAGCCGACAAAGCATTTGAAATTAGGAACTAGTCCAAAGAAAGTTTACAAAGCGTGCTTTTTACCGTTGTTTTCATGACTGCACCACACCATATGAAAAAAGGCTCACCATCGCAAGGCTGGATTGTTTGGAAACCAGAAGGATTAAATTTGACCTAGTGTTTTTGTTTAAAATGTTGTGTGGTAATGTTGATTTAGACTTTGATGAATTTTTACAATTTGATGGTAAACACAAACGCAATCGTCACTGCTTGCAACTGAAGAGTGTGAACTATCCTGCTAATAATTTTGGTAGGTTCAACTATTTCTATCGCACTCATAGGATCTGGAATAATCTTCCCCAAAGCATTTTTGATGGTGCAGTTAATCTCAAAAAGTTTAAACAAGCCCTATCCGACATTTGTTTTGATTCTCTATCTGGGTACTGAAAGGCAGTCAACGATTTGGTGCTTGTAGTTTCTCAAATTGATTACTGAAACTACCCATGTTAATGCTCAAGCGCTATTCAACCTAGCTGAATGCTATTTGATGCTGTCTATTTTATGTGCTATTGAACACGTTTGTGTGTGTACCGGTAATCGTTGTGTATTTTTTTTTCCAAACGTTGTTGCGTATGCATCCCGACCATGTCGGACTACTGAATTGCCAGTAAATAATAAATAAATAAATAAATAAATAAAAAATTAAGCAGTATGATCACCAAAATTGACGTCGATGATCTCAAAATTTAGGAACAAACGAGACTGACAATTTTTTTTTGGCATTGATTACTGCATCGAATACGATACATTAAAACGCCCGTATAACTTAAACTTTGTAATGCTATATTTCGGCTAGAAACCACTTTTGCTTCTTTTGAAACTACGCGGTGGTGGTTGGCTGTTGCAACACTGCTGCACCGCCTGCGCATAATTAAATTCGCTGAATTGCGCTTACACCCAAGCGAGTGACGAGTTCGTGGGGCCCATTTGCGCTTTTGCGCCTGCAGGAAACGTAATTCCCTTCGTAGAGCAATTAGATTAAAGTTGATCGGCCCGAGATTTGAATCTCGTCCTCAGACTTATCGTTTCAGAGACGCAAGCGTTACCGTTTGGTGATTTAAGGTATTTTTCTGTTTGGGGGTCCCAATGAAATTCAACTTTCAAACCCATTAGTAGCCGCTATAAACTCTGCGTAGCGAGTCAAAAACCTGGCTTTTACTTGAAGAACAAATTTTTCCTTAAGCCCCCTCAAACAATCGATGTGTGCAGCGTGTAAACGTATGCAATAAAAAAAAATATAAATCATGGTCTATCTGAGAGTGGATTCTGCGAAATCTTTCATTACACTCGCGGTATTACACTGAAGCATATAACAAGTTTGAAGGTAGTAATAATAAGTCAATTAAGATGTTTTTTGACGTTTGCAGGCCAGAGTTGTAATATTTTAATCGTTTTGCGTGCTTCTGGCCTAAAGGCTACCAGCTCGGAAGCCTAGGGAAGAGCCACCAGAACGGCGACTACTTAAAACAAGTCAATGCGAAAAATTGTCTTCCCACAGGAATCGAACCTGCAGCCTTTGGATTACCGGTCCACTGCTCTACCACTTGAGCTAGAGAAGACGCCTC